>JAPXFY010001874.1:0-15000 GCA_030674185.1 Monoplex corrugatus | reverse complement strand
CTCTGGGCACTGTGACCAAGGAGTGGCGCTTGACAGCATCAACACCAAGCTGAGTTGTTCCAGAGCTGTGTCCTTTGCACCCTGCTGACCAGTTCAGAATTCTGGAGGATGCCAGAGGACTACCTTACCAAACCGCCCAACCCCCCCCCCCCACACACTTGTCTAAAAGCACATATGTGAATAAACATTAAAAGAAATAACGAACGAACGAACACACACACACACACACACACACACACACACACACACACACACACACACACACACACACACACACACACACACACAAACACACACACACACACACACACACACACACACACACAGAGGAGGCTAGTTGGTGGAGCCATGGACACAATATCTTTTATCTTGAGTTCAATCCCAGCCTCATCATCATCATCAGGTGCCTTGCCACATGGCGTTGGTGATTATGGACTTCCATCTGTCTCTATCACTTATTGCCTCAAGCATCTCTCCCACCCTCCTTGACCCTGCCACCATGCAAGCCCGTCCAATATATTCTCTCTGGGTCTACCTGGTGTTCTCTTTCCCTTCAGCTTTCCTGTTGTGACCAGGCGCTCTAATTCTCCTTTCTTCATAATGGTTCATATAAATGTTGCTTGTCTTTTCCTAATCTTCCTTATTAATGATCTTCTTGTGTCTGCTTACTTCAAGACTGTCACGTTTGTTTTCTTTGCCATCCATGGAACTCTCAACAGTCTTCTTAGAAACCACATTTCAGTTGCCTCAATTTTGTTTTGACTTGGCGTGTTGACTGTCCACGCCTCTCAACCACACAACAGTATCTGTTCTATATAACATTCAAGAACTCTAGTAGACAGTTTACAAGCAAACACTTCTTAATGAGAACTTCAATGTTGGGATTCGATCTTGACAATAGATGTTACACACAGATCTTTGGACTCTGAGAAAAACTGATTGCAGAGGAATTGAGTCAGGAGAGATGTGGTTTACCGGAGACTACTACGTGTCAAATGGACAGATAGAAGAACTAATGAAAGTGTCATGGAAGAACTTGATACCACCAGAAAACTACTAGCAGACATCAACAAGAGAAGACTAAAATACATTGGCCATGTATCATGCAACAAGAACACGGACCTCATGGCAACCATCTTTCAAAAAAAAAAAACACAAAAAAACCAGTGGCATAAAGGAAGAAAAGGCAGACTTCCAGTCTCATATATCGAGAGCATAACTAACATCATGGCCTAAATATTCAAGACATTGCCCACAAAAGTCAAGACAGAACAGCCTGGAGAGAGATGGTGGTGTCCAGGTGTGCAGCGGCCAACACCAAACCTGGTGACACCAGCAGGTGAGGCAGGTGAAACAGGTGAGACAGGTGATCTTTGTCAGAGCTGCGGCAGCAGTTTAATATGCTCTCGACAGGCTGTCCAGGCATCGCAGTGTAGATCTGTATGAGTCACTAAATCCCCACGGTTTTCTGTATGGAGAAGACAATTTACAGTAAATAACAGTGTCAATAAATCTCCAACAGATTGACTGGCCCTTCGGGAAGAAATGGGATTTTAGATCGCAAATGCCGGCTGGTAAATCTGATCGTTTTTAAAGTGAGCGGGAATTTTGACACTGCGTGTTCTTTGTGACACATGAGTTCTCGACGTTTTAAGAACATCAGGTTCTTCCAGCCACAGTGATGTATTGGGAAAAGAGGACAGAAGACTGATACATCTTCATGGCCAGTAACCCTGAATATGATTATAGCATCATCAAGGGAGAGAATTTGTACCACTCAACAATTTCGTCAGGTTTTTGGTGTTAAGTTCGTTATCATTGACATTGTTTATTTATTTATTTATCTATATTTATTTATTTATTCATTACCTATTTGTTTATTTATTTGTATATTTATTATCTATTTGTATTTATCTATTTATTGATTACTATATTTATTCAGTCATTCATTTATTCATTTTTTATTAATTAATTAATTAATTAATTAGTGGTCTCTCCTGGTCACAGATTCCTTGCTTCATCTGTCCATAGAAGCCTGGAAAGCCATAAAACATATGTATGAATAAACATGCTTGATGAAGATTCCTGAACCTTTTAACATTGTTTCTTCTGTACATACACCATGACATGTAAGATTTCTTTCATTTGGTAAATCATCATTATCATTTTGAAAGGCAGCAGAAGGAGAGAATCTCCATACCCTCAAACACAGACATACCACCCAGCATTTTGAGATCACTAATACTCACACTGAACAATACAGACATTCATTTTTTCATGAAAAGAATTGTAGACTGGAACCATTTTGAAGAAACAGGAATGACAGCGCTATCGATTTACTGCTTCTGCTTCCGGGTCAGTACCCTGACCTGCTGAAACCACAGACATCCTATATAAGATGTCTGTGGCTGAAACATCGAGCGTGGTACTCTTTGCTGTCGTATAAATGCAAGTCGTGATTTGTGCGACTGACGTATATGACCAAGCTTGGGAAAGCCAGGCAAAGTACTGATTTTTGTTGCTGTTGAATTTTTAATAAATTCGTCCGAAAATTTCACTTTTTGAATTGACATGCAAAAAACAGAGTTTTATTTTTTTAAAGACGCGTTTGGATTTTGTGAGAGTGTTCCTGACAAGGGAAGTAAGCCAAATACGCTCATCACGTTTTGAAGGAAAGACTAAAAAAAAAAAAGAAAAGGAATTGCTATTACAGGTGCTTTCGGTTATAAGATATGATACAACCTCAGGAACTTGAAGATCAGATGTTAAAGACTTGACCTATGGAAAAAACTCTCAGTTGAACCAATTTTAAACTTATCTAAGACTGGATGGCTGTGCCTTTAGTCTGATTTTCCCACGTTGGGTCATATATCAAGACAAAGAGTATAACCAAAGACGTTTGCTAATAATTCAACAGGAAACTGTATACATCAAAACCAAGAAGGTGAAGAGAGTTAAAGACACCATCAAAGAGTGAGATGTTACAAAAGAACGTGACGAGGTCAGGTCTGGATGACCTAACGTCCACCATCACAGACAGGCCACAATTCTTTCATCCATACAGCCATTTACCCATCACAGTGGCCGACACAGCCATCCCTCAGGGTTGTGCCATTCTCAACTTTAACCAGACACAGTATGTTCCTTGGGACAACCCAGACAACATCGTCAGTGCTGATGTAGAGATCATGGCCAACAGAATTTTTGAACACATTATGGTGCCTATCCTGTTTCTGATTGGAGGGCCGGCAAACGTCATCAACATGGTGGTGTTTTACAAACAAGGTCTTCAACAGCGGATCAATCTGTGTTTATTCGCGCTGTCTCTAGCTGACGTGCTCTACTTGACACAGGCTATCTTTCTGTATGGTGAACAGCTGCCTCTGAAATTCAACACAAACGTGAAGTTCGGTCCCATGGAGACTTTTATGGCCAACTACAATTTCATCACTTTTTTCGGCTTCGGTTTTATTTCCCAGATCCTGTCTGCCATCTGTGCCTTTGAGAGATGCATCTGCATCGTTAGTCCCCTTAAGTTTCAGACATTGTTGCGCACAAGAACGATGGCTGTGATCATTGTCTGTATCTATATCGTGGTGTTGGGTCTGTACTTCGTGGTGGTGTTCAAATACACTATCGGCTGCGTATACGATCCAGTCTCGGGCACAGCTATGAACGGAGACATTATCGGTGAATTTTACAGAACCCATATGGAGTTGATTAATTACATAGACAGTTTCGTGTTTGGCGTGGGTATACACGCGTTTTCGATAGGCATGGTGACAACGACAACGATAATTACTATCGTCAAACTGCGTCAGGTGATGACGTGGCGGGCTGGAAAGTCTTCATCTGTATCTGATCGAGAAGTGGCGCTGACTAAAATGTTGATCGGCTGTTCCCTGCTGTTCATTGTCTGTGTCACACCAAATGGTCTGTTTCGCTTCACCATTCTGTTCTTCAAAGAACTGAATGCTGGGCATCGCCATCATAATCTCTACTTGACTTTCATCTGGATCGTGGATATCACCACGTTCATAAACTCGACCTTCAATTTCTTTATCTATTACACCATGGGCTCTCGATTCCGAGAAACGTTTTGGTCATTGTTCGGCAAAGAAACGAAACCAAATAAAGTGTAGCCTTGCGTTTGTTGTTGTTGTTGCTGTTGTTGTTGTTGTTGCTGCTCTTCTTCTTCTTTTACTTCTTTTATTTCTTCTTTTTCTTCTTCCTCCCCATCCTCCTCTTTGTCCTCCTCTTCTCCTTCTTCTTTTTCTTCTTTTTTTCTTCTTCTTTTTTCTTCTTTCTTCTTTCTTCTTCTTTTTTTCTTCTTCTTCTTTTTCTTCTTCTTCTCTTTCCTCCTCCTCCTCCTCTTCTTCTTTTTTACATTTTGTCAGGTAGTAGTTTAGTCACCCACATGAGAAGACCATGCACTGTGGCCACATAACTTCAGTTGTACTCAGTAATGACTGATTCAGCATGCAACATCATACTCCACATGTTGGCGTTTACGAGTGTGTATCCGATTGTGTTTATATTACCCTAATGTACAGACCTGTCAAACCTCGTCCTCTCAACCCTCACCTCACTCCTAGATAAGCGATCTTATTCTAATTTCTAAAATGTCATGATAAATACCTCCTCCATGTTTGTTCCATCCAGCTCTCTGACACATCACCACACGTTGGTGGCTCTATTGTGGTTTGAACATCAGGAGTATGTAAGACAGCTATTCTGTGTCAGATCGCCGTAGAGCCACCCACTTGAGGAGAGCATGCACTGTTATCACATTACTTTCGTAGTGGTCAGTTGTGTGTGTCTCTCTGACTCAGCATTCGTCATTACATGCCACATACTGATGTTGACGATTGTTTTAGTCGGAGTGAATGGATGTAACCCCACCTCCCCTTTTGGGTTGGAATCATCATCATCATCATCATCATCATCATCATCATCATCACCATCATCATCACCACCACCACCACCACCACTACCACCACCACCATGATCATAATGTGCCCATGCCGCATGGCGTTGGCGATTATGGCCCTCCACACAAATCTATCCCCTGTCACTGCAAGTACATCTTCCACCCTCTCTGTCCTCCTTCAGCCACCCTACAAGTCCGTCCAATATATTTCATCCTGGGTCTACCTGGTGTTCTCTTTCCCCGGACCACAGCTTTCCTGTTGTGACCAGTGGTCTAATTCCCCTTTCCTCATAAAATGTCCTATAAATAAATGTTGCTTGTCTTTGCCTAATCTTCTTTTATCAATGATCTTCTTGTGTCTGCCTAAATCTGCGACCAATTTTTTTTTTGTAATTTAATTTTGATTTTCCTATCCCAGCTGACCAAGCTCAGAACCAAATGGAACAACAGTAACATCGCCACCAACTCAGAGATCAGACTAATGCGTTCCCTGGTCATGTCGATGTTCTTATACGATTGCGAATCATGGACCTTAACAGTGGATATGGAAAGAAAGATCAGGGCTGTTGAAATGAGATGCTTTCGTAAACTTCTCGGCGTCACTTACAGAGATCGCATCACAAATGACGAAGTCAAAAGAAGAATTCAAAATGAAATCGGGCCTTACACTGACCTCTTGACCTTAGTAAGACGACGCAAACTAACATGGTATGAACACATCACTCGATCATCCGGCCTTGCCAAGACAATCCTGCAATGCACAGCCTCGGGAGGAAGGAAAAGAGGCAGACAAAAGAAGAGATGGGAAGATAATACTCGAGAGTGGACGTGCCTGGAGCTGAGGGATACCCTAAGGAAAGTGGAGAGCAGGGAGGAGTGGAGAAAGGTTGTTGTCAAGTCTTCGGAGGCGCCCCGACAGACGGCCAGTCTATGGGATCGGTGACGATGACGATGATCCCAACTTCCTCATCACTTCAGTGGTGTTGATTTCACGCCTCTCATTTATTCGAATCCCAGTGCCAAGAAGCCCAGGAAAACCAGATGTAAGCTGCCATTGGGCCACCCACCAAAGGAGTCCCTGCAACAACTTGTGTCAGTAAACTAACCAGTCACACTAAATTGGATTGGGTGCGGTTCATGTCTTTGTTGGTTACAACAAAATGCTGCTGCGTTAAATGCAGGCTACTCTCTCGATGAAAAAACGACGTCCCCATAGTGCGACGCCACTCCCCATCCCCTCTTTTTAATTCATTTATTTATTTATTCATTTATTTATTTATTTATTAATTATGTATTTACATATTTGTTTATTTATTCATTTATTTATTTATTATATCTTTACATATTTGTTTATTTATTCATTGATTTATTGATTGATTATTTATTTACTTATTAGTTATGTATTTACATATTTGTTTATTTATTCATTTATTTATTTTGTTCCCCAGTATGCGTGTTTTAGTTTAAACCCTTTGATTCCAGCAAGCTATTCACCAACTACAAAAAAACTTAACCCTCTGTCTCAGTCACTTTATTCACCAGCTTCCTACAGGATAAAGTGCAGGAGTCAAAGAGTTAACCGTTAACCTCTGATTGTGTATTTTTTCTATAGATCTTCACTAGGGACAAATCCTTTCTTGCCATGGGATGCCTGACCTTTACTAAGTGCATGCTACACATGGGATCTTGGTTGCTAGTCTCATCCAGAAGGCCTAGCACCCAGCCCACCAGTCAAGATCCAGTAGAGGGACATCTCTGTCTGCTCGGGAACCGAACCCTGGTTTATCGCGCCCTAGGGTACTGTTTTATCCACGAGGCCACAGACTCCACTGTATTTGTGCAAAACATAATATGTATATATGTATGTAATTTGGGAAAATTTTACGTCGGCTTGTTGTCTTTTCTGTTCACATGCTGCTTCATCTCTCTCTCTCTCTCTCTCTCTCTCTCTCTCTCTCTCTCTCTCTCTCTCTCTCTCTCTCTCTCTCTCTCTCTCTCTTCATATATATATATATATATATATATATATATACACACACATATACACACGCACACACATATGTATATATATATACACACATATATATATATATATAAAGAAGGCAGAAAAGACATGAAACTGAAATAACCAAATAAACCAGTCGCTGTGGCGTAGTGGTTAACGCATCAGACTACCTACTGGAAGGCTGTGGGTTCGATTCCCTATCAGACCCCTTCAAAAATCGTTGTGGGATTTTTCGGCTTAGCTTAAGCTTATTTTCGCATGCTTCGTCATATTTTTTCCAGGACATTTAAATTTTTTTTTGCCTGATGTGTATGTTTGTTTCTGAATGACTTACAAACACCGGCATGAATGTGTACATATTTCTACAGTATTTTCTGTCTTACAGATTCACGCTTACCCAGAAGTGGATCAGATACTACTGTCACTGTCACTGCTACTACTACTACTGCTGCTGCTGCTGCTGCTGCTGCTACTACTACTACTACTACTACTGATGATGATGATGATGATAATCATACAATAACAACATCAACAACAACAATAATAACAATGATGAGGATGATGATGACGATGACGACAATAATGATGATGATAATGACGAGGATGATGACGACGACGATGACAACGATGATGAAGACGATGACGACGACGATGATGAGATGATGATGGTAGTGATGATGATGATGTTGATGTTGATGATCTATTGGCTCATTTGGTCAGACCCGGATGCTGATAACTCTGGGGTCAAAGGTCATCCCTCAGACAGGACAGTTTTTCTCTCTCTCCACCTGTCTGTCTGTCTGTTTGTCTGTCTGTCTCGCATTCTATCTCTCTCTCTCTCGCGTTCTCTCTCCCCCTCTCTCTATCCTCCTCTCTCTTTCCACCTCTGTTTCTGTCTGTCTCTCTCTACTTCTCTCTGTCCCTCTCTGCCTCCCTCTATCTGTCTGTCCCCCTCTCTCCCCCTCCCTCTCTGTCTGTCTGTCTGTCTGTCTCTCTCCCCCTCTCTCCCCCTCCCTTTCTCTTTCTGTTTCTCTCTCTCTCTCGTTGTCTATCTCTTTTCCTCCCTGTCTGTCTGTCTCTGTCTGTCTGTCTGTCTCATTCAAATACCCATCCCACAACATAACAGTTGGCATGTTCGCTACTCATTTGATGGTTCCAGTCATTATTATGGTGCCATTGTTTGGTAGGTCCCGTCAACTTCTGCCCCTTCACGCCTACTCCTTTTCTCACACTGGACGGAGCAGCAGGGAAGTTTTAGTCTTTTTTTCCTAATTTTTGTATCTGGTGTTTGTTTGTTTGTGATCTCACGCTTGACAAAGGCCAGTTGGCCGAAAATTTGCGCCTGTCTTGTTTGGTTGTATCAAATACGTGTTCTTATTCCTTTTTCATGTTTTTTCCCTGGTGTGTGTGTGTTTTATAATGTATGTATGTATGTGTGTGCATATACATGTATATACATATGTGATTATATATATGTATACACATGTATATATACATATGTATGTATGCACACACATACATACATACATACATATATATGTGTGTGTATGTATGTATGTATGTATATATGTATATATGTATGTATGTATGTATGTATATATGTATATATGTATATATGTATGTATGTACATGTATGTATGTATGTAAGTACGTATGTATGTGTATATGTATACATATACATAGGCTACTCTGCATATGAAGGATTTCTGGGCAAGCTATCATCATTTTGTCCAATATGAGGAAGCTCTCTCTCGTACTGTGAAATACAACTGAAGTGCTAATCGTTCTATGGCCCTAGTGTATAGGTGCTGTTATTCCTGCCTTGAGGGTATCTTTGGGAAAAGATGAGACTAGAGAGTACACTATACACAAATTCAGAGTGAAACAACCTAAGGCGTATCACGTCACTTTTTAGAAGCTCCCACAGCCAAGCTGATAGCAAAACGTACTGCGTAGCATTCCCTTGGATGACGTCAGCGAGGCCAAGATGGGGATCCTGAGGACTTGGCAGCCCAGGATTGCCAAACTCATCGCCCAGGCCTGGAGCTCGGAGAGATCTGTTTCGGTGATGCCTACAGCAGCATGAACAACACAGGGGTCACACACACACACAGACACAGACACAGACACACACACACACACAGACACACACACAACCACACACACACACACACACACACACACACACACACACATATATTTTTTGGTTATACCCCTGGCTATGATTTGGTGTAAGTAGAACTTGATTTTGTTGGTAATCATTTTGATAGAGGTGGATATAATGTACATTTTGTACAAAAATGACAAATTCGGCACATAAACACAGTCTTTACGGCACATAAAACCACAGAAAACACTGGAAATTGGTGCAGTTGTTTACTGAAGAACAGGAAAAACATCTAGAATTCACATAACAGTCAGTAAATGTTTTTCTGTGCAGTACTCCATGTATACCTGGGGGGACCACAGTCCAGATGTAACCTTGATAAAATCTAGCTTTTTGGTAGGTTCACTGTTCTGTCCACTGCTCAGCCATTTACTGCGGTCGCTTGACTGGTCAAAGGGATATAACTGTCTCTTTACTGTGTCTACAATGGCCAGGAACCATTATCAGGTTCCTTCCCTTCGTAGACCGTCAAAATCCGATGACGAAAAAGATACGAGATGCTCTCGTATGTAGGCGCACAGAACTCCGGAAATAGGTACGAGGTTATCTCGTAGCAGGCAGTTAAACATAAACCCATGAGCTGGCCAGATTCTGAGGCCCTACCTAATGTAAATGACATGTGTATCTTACCTTCAAAAAAGGAACATACATATAAAAAAGGAACAAACATATAAAGTTAATAAATAATTAATCAAAGGTCTGAATCACAACACAACTAGCTATTCTGTATAAACTCGTCTAACATGACAGAACCCCCCCCCCCCCCCCCTGTCAATGACCAAATGCTCAGCTGTCTATCAACTCGGTGAAGACAATATTTTCCTAATCATAGACAGGTGTGTTAGGGACGGGGAATGTTGAGAATTCCATGGACAGCAAAGAAAACAAACGAGACAGTCTTGAGGGAGAGCAGACACAAGAAGATCATTAATGAAGAGGGTTAGGAAAAGACAACACTTATAGGACATTTCACGAGGAAAGTGGAAGAAGAGCACCTGGTCACAACAGAAAAGCTGGAGGGAAAGAGAACATCAGGTAGACCCAGTGTGAAAATATTGGGCGGACCTGCAGGGTGGCTGAGGACGGAGAGGGTGGGATATGTACTTGCAGCGGCAAGGGATAGATTAGTATGGCGAGCCATGATTGCCAAACACCATGTGGCAGGGCACATGATGATGATGATGAA
This sequence comes from Monoplex corrugatus, assembly GCA_030674185.1. Taxonomy (NCBI): domain Eukaryota; kingdom Metazoa; phylum Mollusca; class Gastropoda; order Littorinimorpha; family Ranellidae; genus Monoplex; species Monoplex corrugatus. The sequence goes on along the minus strand of JAPXFY010001874.1, from coordinate 4,712 downwards.
ATCATTTGTCAGTAACGTAAGTTGTATTTGTATTTGATCGGTTTTTGCTGTTGTTTATTGTCGTAATGTTTTGTGTAATTGCTTGTTTGTTTTTTCAGTTGCCCAGTTAGCCCACATGGATATGGTCCCGTGGTGACGACGCTAGGGTCGTGAGTTCAACCTTTAGTCAGGTCACAGTTTACTGCTTGGCTCTGATAGATCTGTAGACTCAAGATCTGATGTCTTGAGTTCAATCCCAGCTCGCAACATTAAAACGTGTTGTCTGTTGGCTGCCCATCTTAACAATACTCCAGTCGTTTCAGCTTAATGTTTCATATGTCCCTTCCCCCTCCCCCTTTTCCCCTTTATCCTCCCCATTTTGAGACCTTGCCAGTGTATAGAGTTTTGCGTAGGCTGAAGGAGTCTGACAAATACTTACCGGCAGATTTGGATGGAGAGCATATGGAGTAGTCTGTCTGTGATAATGGATGATGGACTCTCTGGTCGATCTAACTGATAGGTAGGCATACTGGTCCTGTACCCCCTGGTGTGGGTCTTCTTGTGGGATACAAGACCCATCCTGGAGGTGTGTACGTTAACAAGAAACACCACGAGGCTGCGGATGTGACCCGGAGCACCAATGCCTCGCCAGTCTTCGGACAATCACATCTCCCAAGCTCCCGACGCCAGTCCACAGTCAATTCTTTAAGCAAGGTGGGGGGCTGTCCATGCATTGCATGACCCATTCGGACCCAGTCATCAGTTACCTTGTTTACAAACCGAATTGCACGGTAGGGGGGGAAAGCAAAGGTGGGTGGGGGGTTTTTTTTGCGTTGCATGACCCATTCGGACCTTGCCACATGAATGTTGGTGATCATGGCCCTCCATGTTTCTATCTCTTGTTGCCGCAAGTACATCTTCCAACCTCTCTGTCTTCAGCCACTCTGCAAGTCCGTCAAATATTTTTCCCTGGGGCTACCTGATGCTCTCTTTCCCTCCACCTTTCCTGTTGTGACCAGGTGCTCCAATTCCCCTTTCCTCATAAAATGGCCTATAAATGTTGCCTGTCTTCTCCTAGTCTTCCTTATGAATGATTTTCTTGTGTCTGCCTGAATCAAGACTGTCTCATTTGTTTTCTTTACTGTCCATGGAACTCTCAACATTCTTCTGAGAAACCACATCTAGGCTGCCTCGATCCTGCTCTAGCTTTGCTTGCTGACTGTCCATGCCTCGCATCCGTACAACATACTGGTTCTATATACATTCAAGGACTCTTTTCTGATGTTAATTGATAGGCATTTGTTGGTAAGAATGCTTGTCATCTTCTTGAATGCTGTTTTGGCTTGGCCGATTCTGCCAGCTATTTCCGATGTGCATCTGCCGTCTGAGGAAATGACCGTTCCCAGGTATTTGAACTTATTAATCTGTGTCAAGGTTGTGCCATTTGCTGTTATTTTGCAGGAGGGGATTTCATGTTTTTTACTGATCACCATGACTTCAGTCTTCCTGCTGTTTAGTTCCAACCCCTTACCTTTGCTTTCTATTTCTAGTATATTCACAAGGTTTTGTAGGTCCCTTTCATTTTCTGCAATTAGCACGAATGTTGTTTTATCATTTTCCCTCCAACCTTTAATCCAGGTCTTCTTCTAGGTTTCTCATGATGTTTTCGCTATATAGTGAAAACAGATCTGGTGACAAAACACAAACTCTGACTCCTCTTTTGAGGTTTGAAAAGAGCTTATATTGTTTTCTTTCTCATTGCAGCTGTTTGTTCCCAGTACATATTCCTGATTATTCGTAGATTTTTCCATGAAACATTGAGTCTCTCCAGTTGGTTGATCAATTCTTCATGTCGTACCCGATGTACATACTTCAAATAATTATTTTGAAATAATTACAATGTAGGACCCACAGTCATACTTCAGTAATACAATAGGAACATATAAATAGGTTAACAGACATACGTGGCAAGAATTTAACTTTATGATAAGGCAAACTCTCTTCTCATAAATGCTTTACAGATGTACGTTGCCAAATTTCTAACTGTACGCTCATTTTTTAAGAGAGAGAGAGAGAGAGAGAGGAGAGAGAGAGAGAGAGAGAGAGAGAGAGAGAGAGAAAGAGTGAGGATGAAAATCAAACAAACCAACCTATACCCATTGGTCTTCATGGCTGGATGAAGTGGTAGGGTGTTGAAAGGGACCCAGAGCAAACAATACTCACCACTGACCAAGCAATCACCCCCAGCTCCTGACACCATATGGAAAACCATTTCGCTAAGTAAAGAGGAGCTTTTAGTGCGCCGCATGACCCATTTAGGACCCAGTCATCAGTTCTTTGTTCACCAACCGAATGGCAAGGTGAGGAGATGGCAAACCCCAGGAGATCACCACACAACGCTTATTAACCCAGATTTCTTTAAAAAAAAGCGTGTGGTGTGTTTGTATGTGTGTGTGTGTGTGTGTGTGTGTGTGTGTGTGTGTGTGTGTGTGGTGTGTGGTGTTGTGTGGTGTGTATGTGTATGTGTGTGTGTGTAAGTGTGTGTGTGTGTGTGTGTATGTGTGTGTTTGTGTATAAGTGTGCACGCGCACGCGCGCATGTCAGTGCATATTGTTGTATGCGTATGTTTATGTGTGTGTGTGTTCGTTTGTTTGTTTGTTATGTCTTTTAACATCTCTTCACGTGTGCATTTAAACAACCAAGTTATTTGGTGAGATTTTTCTAAAAAAATTTTTTTGTCTACGTGCGTGCGTGTTTGTGTTCGTGCATGTATGCATACGTGTATGTGAATATGTGTGTTAGAGATGATCTCGACGGTATGAACGCGTGCACACACACACACACACACAACACACACACGCACACACGCACATACACACGCACACACAACACACACACAACACAACACACACACGCACACACACACAAACACACACACGCACGCACACAAGTAGGCACACACACACAGACACACGCACAAACACACAAACACACACAAACACGCACACTCAACACACAAACTCACACACAAACATACACACACAACACACACACACAAACACACACACACACTTACACACAAACACACATACACAAACACACACACACACAAACACACACACGGACAAAAACAACACAACACAACACACATACAAACACACAGACACAAACACACACATACACAACACACACAAACACACACACACAAACACACACACACACACAAACACACACACACACGCACACACATACACACGCACACACACACACACACACAACACAACACACACACGCACACACACAAACACACACACGCACGCACACAAATAGGCACACACACATACAGATACACGCACAAACACACAAACACAAAAACACGCACACTCACACACAAACTCACACACAAACATACACACACAACACACACCACAAACACACACACACACTTACACACAAACACACACACACAAACACACACACACACACACACACACACACACACACACAAACACACACACAGACAAACACAACACAACAGACATAACAAACACACAGACACAAACACACAATTACACAAACACACACAAACACACACACACACAAACACACATACATACACACACACACTCACACACACTACCACACACACACAACACACACACACACACACACACACACATACACACACACACACACACACACACACACACACACCACACACACACACAGAGAGAAAGTGACATTAAGAAATAATGCAAAGAATTTCCTTTATAGCCTTGGTCGAACAAAGAGAACTGACGAAACACTAAAAGAAGAGACGCAATCTCTGTCTCTATTACATGTATTGTCGGATCGATTAGCGCACGTCCAACGCGCGCGCTGTTATTATTGATCCAGTATACATCATTACATGTTTATTTGTTACGATTGATCCAGTACACATCATTAAATGTTTATTTAACCTCATACCTCTGATACTTTATTAAACGATAATGATGCCATTGGTGACATATATTTGTGGGTTTGTTTCCGAATCCGTACACAAGAAGTGAAACATGTAAAGGAATGAGTTGTGGAATTGAAAGACAGGTAGAGTGGTTTTTCTCGTCGCTTTATTTCATTTTTTAGACTTGTTTCGTTTACGCGGACACGAATGCCTTCAGAATGCTGTGTGGAGGTTCCACCATTACATAATCATTATGGCTATTATTATTACATGCATATGCATCAGATAAATCAATATCCCATGTCTAACTTTGTGCGAGTATTGTCTGTTGCTCCGAGTGTGAATGCTTGTCTGTAATGTTATAGTTTGTGCACATTAAAGCACTCTGGGCACTGTAACCGAGGAGTGGCGCTTGACAGCATCAACACCAAGCTGAGTTGTTCCAGAGCTGTGTCCTTTGCACCCTGCTGACCATTCAGAATTCTGGGGGGATGCCAGAGGACTACCTTACCAAACCGCCAACCCCCCCCCCCCCACTTGTCTAAAAGCACATATGTGAATAAACGTTAAAAGAAATAACGAACGAACGAACACACACACACACACACACACACACACACACACACACACACACACACACACACACACACACACACCACACACACACACACACACACACATACACACACACATACACACACACACACACACACACACACACACACACAACACACACAGAGGAGGCTAGTTGGTGGAGCCATGGACACAAGATCTTTTATTTGGTTCA
>JAPXFY010001873.1:22500-27500 GCA_030674185.1 Monoplex corrugatus | reverse complement strand
TTTTTTTTTCGCTAGCATGATTGACAATGCAGGATGATGGTGGAGAGGGTGCAGGGTCAAACGGTTAAAATTATCAAGTAATCCTAGAGTCTACGACTCAAAACTAGTTTGCCTGTTTGCTGTCCCTCTTCATTCTACAGTGGTTCTGGGGAAGTCAGCTTCGTGTTGTTCAGGACCTCGTCAGTGCCATTGGGTGTGTGCAGGCGTCTGCCAAATGATAGATGAAAGCGTGGGCGGAGCGTGTATGGAGTGTCCTGGTACGATAAATCCTATATCGGTAAATCTTAAAATCAGACACAGACAGATAAACAAGAGGCGCTCACACGGACTATGCACACATACACGAGCGCGCGCGCTCGCACACACACACACACACACACACACACACACACACACACACACACACACACACACACACACACACACACACACACACACACACACACACACACACACACTGGCATGAAGACACACTCATTTAGTGCACTCACACACACACACACATAAACACACACCACACACACACACACACACACACACACACACACACACACACACACACACACACACACACACACTGGCATGAAGACACACTCATTTAGTGCACACATACACACACACCCACACACACACCCACCCCACCCACACACACACACATAAACACTCACACAACACACACACACACTCACACACACAAACACAAACAGAGACAGACAGACAGACAGACAGACAGAGACACAGAGAGACACAGAGAGACATAGAGAGAGAGAGACAGAGGCAGAGATATATCCTAAACTACACACAGGCAGACAGACAGGCAGACAAACAGGCGAACAGACAGACAGACAGAAACACCAATTCCAGACTAGACACACACACACACACACACACACACACACACACACACACACACACACACACACACACACACACACACACACACACACACACACACACACACACACACACAAACACACACACACACAAACACACACACACACACACACACACAAACAACACACACACACACACACACACACAAAACACACACACACACATACAAACACACACACAAGTGTGCGCACGCACGCACTGACATACGGACAGACAGAGAGACAGACAGACAGACAGGCAAACAGACAGACAAAGAAACAGCGCACCCCCCCCCCCCCCCACACACACAAACACACACATGCACATACACCCTGCGTTGTATTTCACACAGATAAACAAGCAGACACACAGGGAGACATTTCTCTGCACAATGAACACAAACATGGAGACACGCGCACAGACACATATAATAATAATAATAATAATAATATATTTTATTTATATAGCGCAAAATCTTGATAAAATCAAATCTAAGCGCTGAGCATATACATGCATACATACTTACATACATAAATCTAAGCTGAGCGTATACATGCATACATACATACATACATAAATCTAAGCGATATATACATACATACATACATACATACATACATACATACATACATACGTACGCACATGCATACATAATAATTACAATATTTATATATCGCAAAATCTCGACAAAATCAAATCCAAGCGCCGAAAAGACACGCACGCACGCACGCACGCACACACACGCACACACCCCAAACACACACACACACGCATGGCTACAAATGGGGAGAAAGAATAAAAACAATAAAAGCAAGAATAAAAGCAATGGAAAACCACAGAGAGCATATCATATACAATTATATATTAAAACAAAGTGATGCCCCTCCGAGCGGAGACAGGCTGCAGAGGGGGTTGAGTGAGGTTAGGATTTTATGCAGATGAGAAAAGGTGAGTTTTGAGAGCGGACTTGAAGGAGGCAAAAGTAGGTTGCTGACGGACTGAGAGAGGAAGTTTGTTCCAGGAGAGTGGACCAGAAACAGAGAAGGCTCGTGGACCATAGGTATTGAGCTTAGTGCGTGGAAAGCGAAAAGTCAGAGGATCGGAGGCAGAGCGGAGGGTACGTGCGGGAACATAGATCTCAAGTAGGCTTGACATGTAATCGGGGGCTGCGTTATTGAGGCTTTTGTAGCAGATGGTGTCTAGTTTGTACTGTATGCGCTTTGATACAGGGAGCCAGTGAAGTTGTGCCAGGAGAGGAGATATGTGGTCAGCTTTTTTTCTTTTTGAGTACAAGGCGTACAGCATTGTTTTGAATGCGCTGTAGGATGTGAATGGTGGAGGCAGGAAGACCAGACAGGAGTGAATTGCAATAGTCAATGCGAGACATTATGAAGGAGAGAACGAGTTTTGCAGTTGTTTCGACAGAGAGATACTTCCTGATCAGGCTTATACGATGGAGATGATAGTAGCAAGATCTGGCAGTTTGAGAAACAAAGTTGTTCCTGGACAGGATAGAGTCAATGCAGACACCAAGGTTTTTAGCTGAATCAGAAATTGGGACTGATGTGTTACATAATGGGAGAGAAAGAGGAGGCAGCTGGAAAAGTTTCTGATGGGTGCCAATGAGGATAGCTTCTGTCTTGTCGTCATTAAGCTGAAGTTTGTTGAACGTCATCCAGTTCTTAATGTCCGAGTAACACTCAGTGGTGCGAGTCAACAGGCGCTGTATATTATCAGGTGAGTCACTGTCTTGAAGTTGGGTGTCATCAGCATAGAAGTGGTGTTTTATAGAGTGGGAGTTGATGATGGTGGACAGGGAGGAGGTATAAAGAGTGAAAAGAACAGGGCCAAGGACAGATCCTTGTGGAACACCACAGGTCAGGTATGCAGGTTGAGAGTAAGTGCCATTGATGAGAACAGTTTGTTTTCTGTTTGATAAATACGAAGTGAACCAGGATAGAGCAATGTCAGAGATGCCAAAAGTATGATGAAGTCTAGAAAGGAGAATACCATGGTCAATGGTATCGAAGGCTGCAGACAGATCAAGGAGTGTGAGGAGAGAGACTTTGCCAGTATCAGTTGCAAGGAGGAGATTGTTGAGAATGTGTAGTAGAGCAGTTTCAGTGCTATGGCACTGGCGGTAGGCTGACTGGAAAGGATTGAGGAGATTGTTGGCAGACAGGTGAGAGTTCAGCTGGTTGAGGATGACCTTTTCAAGGAGTTTTGACAAGAAAGAGAGATTAGAGATAGGCCCTGGTAATTTTTCAGTTCATTTGGGTCTAAATTGTGTTTCTTGAGGAGAGGGTGAACAATAGCAGACTTGAAAGAATCTGGGACAGTTCCAGTTTGAAAAGAAGTGTTGATGATGTCAGTGATGAATGGGAGGAGAGTAGGAAGACAGTCGGAGTAGAGAGAACCTGGAAGAGGATCCAGTTCGCAGGTTTTGAACGACATGGATCTGATTGTGTTGAAAATTTCTTCTTGTGAGACTGGGGTAAAAGTAGTGAGAGGTGTGCCAGAGAAGGAAGGGTCAGGTGGGCATGGTTGACAGGGTGTCCTGTCAAGCCTGTCACGAAGAGTTTGTATTTTGGTGGTGAAATACTTGGAGAATACAGATGGGAGTTCTTCATTTGTATGTTTTGTTGGGAGAGGTAAATCTTTTCGTGTGCCAAGATGATTCATGGTTGTAAAGAGTTCTTTTGAAGAAGAGGCATTCAGGATTTTGGTTTGGAAATAGCTTGTTTTAGCAGATGCAATGAGGGTGGATACTTTTGTTTTAGAGGCTTGGAAAAGTTGCCTGTGTACAGTGAGTTTGGATTTGCGCCACCGGCGCTCTGCTCTGCGGCGGGCACGTTTTGCACAGGCAATCTCATGAGTGAGCCAGGGGTAGGGGGCGGTCAGGTAAAAGACGGGTTGTGGCTGGAGCATGAGTGTCCAGAAGATGGTGGAGAGTAGTATAGAATTCATCGGCAAGGTTATGTGACTTTTCAGAAAGGAGACGGGAGGCATCAGATGAAAATGTGGAGAGGTCGATAGATTTGAGATTGCGTCGAGTCACTGTGCGCGTGGTACGGGAAGGAGGAGAAATGTCAAGAGAACAGAGAATTGCAGAGTGGTCAGATGGAAGGGTTGAAGTTAGACGGTAAAAGAACTAAGCAGTTGTCAGTAGCTGAATTGTGGTGATCACGAGAAATGATCCAGTCAAGAATGTGACCTTTTTGATGGGTTGGTTCAGAAATGTGTTGAGTCATATTGTGATTGGACAGAGAGTTGATGATATGTCTTGTGTCATAACGGTGAGTGTTGTCATAGTTGACATTGATGTCACCTAGAATGATGACATTTCCAGGTAAGAGGCAGTAGTGGTCAAGCAGTTGGTCAAAGTCAGAGAGAAACGTGGATGTGGTGAGTTTGTTGGCAGAGCTAGGTGGAGGTCGATAGACACAGGAGACGGTGATGGGGTGAGGGGTGGATTGGAAGGATACTTCAACGTGCTCGAAAGAAGGATGGGAGAAAGGCAGAGACTGCGAGAAAGATAGGCGGGAATGGAGTGAGTCGTTGTAGAGGATGGCGATACCGCCACCTCGAGATGAGCGATAGAAAGAAGCAAGCCTGTAACCACTCGGAGTGAGGCTAGCATGTATAGGTTCATGACCAAGGGGGTTAAGCCATGTCTCTGTGATAAAAGCAATGTCAACGTGCTCATCTGCGATAAAATCAGCAATGACTTCGGCTTTGCCATCCTTGCATGTTGACTGAGCGTTAAAAAGGCATAGTTTAAGTTTATCACAGTCATATGGCGGCGGCCGAGGTGGCGACGAAGGCGGCACCGACGGGACAAAAGACGAAGGCGACACCAGCGGGCAGAAGACGAAGGCAGCAACGACGGAACAGAAGAAGAAGACAAAGGTAGCACCGGCGGGACAGAAGACGAGGGCAGCGCCGGCGGGACAGAAGACGAAGGCAGCACCGGCGGGACAGAAGGCGAAGGCGGCACTGGCGGGACAGAAGGCGAAGGCGGCACCAGCGGGACTGAAGGCGAAGGCGGCACCACCAGGACAGAAGGCGAAGGCGAAGATGGCAGAGGAGGAGACGAAGCCCGCAGCAGCGAGGTCGAAGGCAGGGGC
>JAPXFY010001872.1:30000-31640 GCA_030674185.1 Monoplex corrugatus | reverse complement strand
TCTTCTTAGAATTTTGACAGAACTATCACTACTTGCAAATAGTATTCTTATGGTATTGAGGAGCTAGCCTTTACTTCCGTCCCTCCGCCCCCACCCCCTCCTAAGAATCCAGATGATTCCTTTTCTTTTTAATTTTTTTTTTCAACCATTTTAAGCAAGTCATATGAATCCAGATATTTCACTTCAGGACGATTTACACTACCCAAACTATTCGGGACTGTTCAGGTGTTATCAAACATATTGAAGTGCTTACACTACATTCCGACCCATACACATCCTAAGCGAACCAAAACGGACTCAAGAGTACCAGGCATAATATCCCAGCGGGCAGTGCTGCTGTAAGTCTGGAATGTCCCATGGCCAGCGTCTGGCACTTCGCACCGAGCGCTGTTATGTCCGTCAGTTGTAGTTACGACAAGGCAGAATTTCATATTTAAGTTTGGGCCGATCAAACAATTAAAATCAGTGAACTGATCACACGATCGATCAATCAATCAATCAATCAATCAATCAATCAATCAACCAATCAATCAATCAATCAATCAATCAATCAATCAATCAGTCAGTCAGTCAGTCAGTCAGTCAGCCAATCACCAACCAACCAACCAACCAACCAACCAACCAACCAACCAACCAACCAACCAACCAACCAACCAGTCAATCAGTCAGTCAGTCAGTCAGTCGACCGACCGACCAACCAACAGGCAGACTGACAGACCGACTGATCGATCAATTAATCAATCTGTGAACCAATCGAATTTAACAGGCTGCGCAAGAAACCAGCCTATATCAGAGAAAATGGGTGTGATCTTAAAAAAAACCCCACAAAAAAACAACAACAACAACAAAAAACAAAACAAAACAAAACAAAAACCACCATTCCGTGGAAAAGATGGCTGTTTATTGCCCCGACCCAAATCGAAAGGTGCGTCAACATTTGAAGAAAAAAAAGTATGAAGGGCCTGAAAAAAGGCACCTCTCTAAGTTCTGGCACCGGTACTTCAAGACTGCTACTTACAGAAATTTGGATCTCTACGCGGAAGACCGTCCTGAGGTCAATTCAGGCCATATGCTGTCCTCAATGAAACATGATGGTGAGTGTCTCAAAGAGCAGTGTCGTGCCTCTTCCTGAAACAGCCGCTTACACCAAGCATTCCATGCATACTTTCTGGGGTCAGGCTCGCGGTTAAAGAGAGTATAGTATTCTCTTTTAACTGTCTTTGTCGCGCGGTCAGGGTGATATGTGTCGGCGCGCTCCTACTTAGCTATTGCAAACAAACCAAAACAGATTATACGCGAATAACAGGACAATGCGGATACGTCCTCACAGAATAAAGATCTTGGTGTAAATCGCCGTTATTGTTTTGTTTGTACAAGGTCAAATTCCTTTTCCTTGGTTTACAAAGCCGAGGTGGAATTATTGCTGATATTCGTATGCTTTCTCGGCGAATTTTAGGAAATCTACAGATATTGCATCTTTTTATCTTTTTCTTTTCCTAAATCCGACCTCAACATGGAACTTTCAACATTCTTCTTAGAAACCACATCTCGGCTGCCTCAAACAGTATTGGTTCTATATAACATTCAAGAACTCTCTTCCTGGTGTTAACTGACAGGCATTTGTTGGTAAGAATGTTGAG
>JAPXFY010001871.1:27500-31654 GCA_030674185.1 Monoplex corrugatus | reverse complement strand
AGCTGGTCCGGCGATTTGGACACTGAAATCAATGGTATTCTTGATGAGTTGGCTCTCACTTTGCCAAGTACAGGTTTACTGTGTACAGTCATTTCGAATATTGTATGGTCAGTCTAATATAGCCTGTAGTATGTTTTGTTAATATTGTCATTTTAAATATTATATCTTAAGCCTAGCAAAGCTTATAGTATGTTTTGTTAATATTGTTATTTCAAATATTGTATGGTCAGTCTAGCAAAGCTTATAGTATGTTTTGTTAATATTGTTATTTCAAATATTGTATGGTCAGTCTAGCAAAGCTTATAGTATGTTTTGTTAATATTGTCATTTCAAATATTGTATGGTCAGTCTAGCAAAGCTTATAGTATGTTCTGTTAATATTGTCATTTCAAATATTGTATGGTCAGTCTAGCAAAGCTTATAGTATGTTTTGTTAATATTGTTATTTCAAATATTGTATGGTCAGTCTAGCAAAGCTTATAGTATGTTTTGTTAATATTGTCATTTCAAATATTGTATGGTCAGTCTAGCAAAGCTTATAGTATGTTTTGTTAATATTGTCATTTCAAATATTGTATGGTCAGTCTAGCAAAGCTTATAGTATGTTCTGTTAATATTGTCATTTCAAATATTGTATCGTAAGTCTAGCAAAGCTTATAGTATGTTCTGTTAATATTGTCATTTCAAATATTGTATGGTCAGTCTAGCAAAGCTTATAGTATGTTTTGTTAATATTGTCATTTCAAATATTGTATGGTCAGTCTAGCAAAGCTTATAGTATGTTTTGTTAATATTGTCATTTCAAATATTGTATGGTCAGTCTAGCAAAGCTTATAGTATGTTTTGTTAATATTGTCATTTCAAATATTGTATGGTCAGTCTAGCAAAGCTTATAGTATGTTTTGTTAATATTGTCATTTCAAATATTGTATCGTAAGTCTAGCAAAGCTTATAGTATGTTTTGTTAATATTGTCATTTCAAATATTGTATGGTCAGTCTAGCAAAGCTTATAGTATGTTTTGTTAATATTGTCATTTCAAATATTGTATCGTAAGTCTAGCAAAGCTTATAGTATGTTCTGTTAATATTGTCATTTTAAATATTATATTTTAAGTCTAGCATAGCTAGTATGTTCTGCTGATATTGTCATTTCACATATTTCATCTTAAGCCTAGCAAAGCTTATAGTATGTTCTGTTGATATTGTCATTTCAAATATTGTATCTAAGGTCAAGCATAGCTTATAGTATGTTCTGTTGATATTGTCATTTTAAATATTATATTTTAAGTCTAGCAAAGCTTATAGTATGTTCTGTTAATATTGTCATTTTAAATATTATATTTTAAGTCTAGCATAGCCTATAGTATGTTCTGTTAATATTATCATTTCAAATATTGTATCTTAAGTCTAGCAAAGCCTATAGTATGTTCTGTTGATATTGTCATTTCAAATATTGTATCTTAAGTCTAGCAAAGGTTATAGCATATTCTGTTAATATTGTCATTTCAAATATTGTATCTTAAGTCTAGCAAAGGTTATAGCATATTCTGTTAATATTGTCATTTCAAATATTGTATCTTAAGTCTAGCAAAGGTTATAGCATATTCTGTTAATATTGTCATTTCAAATATTGTATGGTCAGTCAAGCAAAGCTTATAGTATGTTCTGTTAATATTGTCATTTCAAATATTGTATCGTAAGTCTAGCAAAGGTTATAGTACGTTCTGTTAATATTGTCATTTCAAATATTGTATGGTCAGTCAAGCAAAGCTTATAGTATGTTCTGTTAATATTGTCATTTCAAATATTGTATCGTAAGTCTAGCAAAGGTTATAGCATATTCTGTTAATATTGTCATTTCAAATATTGTATGGTCAGTCTAGCAAAACTTATAGTATGTTTTGTTAATATTGTCATTTCAAATATTGTATCGTAAGTCAAGCAAAGCTTATAGTACGTTCTGTTAATATTGTCATTTCGAATGTTGTATCTTAAGTCAAGCATAGCTCGCAATATGTTATGTTAATGTTTAATCAATATGTCATCAACTCAGTCAATGGTAACTTTTTGAATTGTTGGCTTCAGTGATTAAGAGAAAAACATATCTGCCAGCTATTAATTTATAGTGTTCACATTTTGATTACAAATAGTTTATTGCAAGTCTAGCATTGATCAGGACAGATATATTGATTTTAAAGCAATACGATTCATTCTTAACTAAATTTATGATAAGTTGATGAATGGTTGGTTTAAGCGTGTGCATTTGTGTGTGTGTGTGTGTGTGTGAGAGAGAGAGAGAGAGAGAGAGACAGACAGACAGACAGACAGACAGATTGACAGACAGACAGACAGACAGACTGATAGACAGACAGAAGACAGACAGACAGACAGACAGACAAACTGCAGACAGAGAGACAGACTGATAGACAGACAGAAGACAGACAGACACAGAGACAGAGACAGAGGGAAAGACTTTTGGTAGCTATAAAATTTGCAATGTACATAGTCTTTAATTTAAATATGATACTGCCAGTCTAGCATTGCTCGTAAGTATTTTAATCAATATAGTGTTAAGTAAATCTAGGGTGAGTTGTACAATTGTTAGTTTCAGTGCATTCGAGAAAATCTTTTGCTAAGTATGAATTTAATGATTACACTATGCAATTGAAATGTTGTATCATAAGTCTAACATTGTTTATAATAGAAACCAGTAGTTATTAATCTGTAGAAATCCTATTGTTAAGTAGACATATGGTTAGTTAAAGTGTGTGTGTATGTGTGAGTGTGTGTGTATATGTGTGTGTATGTGCGCGCGCGCGCGCGTGTGTGTGTGTGTGTGTGTGTGTTGTGTGTGTGTGTGTGTGTGTGTGTGTGTGTGTGTGTGTGTGTGTGTGTGTGTGTGTGTGTGTTGTGTGTATGTGTGTGTGAAAACTTTCGCCAGCTGTCAACATACAGATATCAATATGCTCATATTTCAAACAGTATACAGTGAGTCGAACACTGACTGTAACAGATACCATTCATATTTCAGCAATATATTGTCAACTAAAAAGTGAACGCCTGTTAATTATCGACTTACACCATACACTCTTTTTAATTCAAATATTAAATGGCAAGTGTAACATTGCTTATAATTGCTTATATATCATTTCTAGTATTCATTTTCTCTTGCTCACCGACACATCAGGAAAGTGTTGATGCTCAGTTTTCTCCCAAGTTTTCTGCATTTAGTCTTTGTTGGCTTTTGTATATGTTGGCCGAAAATTTGTGGCTGTCTTGTTGTGTGCATTAACTGTTCTCGTTCTGTTTTCTGTGGTTGTGGTACCTGTTTGTTCGAACGTTGGCAGTCTCAATGATTACGGATTTTATAAGCGATATAGTTGTATTGTTTACTGAACGCTGAATGTGTGTTACACTGCTAGGTAGTCATTGATACTGTACATATTGTTTATTTTAAAGGTGCTGTTAGTTTAATACTTATCGACAGTGGATATGGACAAGTACACGTATAACTGTAACAAATAATTACACCTGTCAGTGTAGCACTGTAATGAACAATTACACTGTATCACTGTAACAAATAATTACACGTGAAAGTGTTATACTGTAATGAACAATTACACTGTATCACTCTAACAAATAATTACACGTGTCAGTGTAACACTGTAATGAACAATTACACTGTATCACTGTAACAAATAATTACACGTGAAAGTGTTATACTGTAATGAACAATTACACTGTATCACTCTAACAAATAATTACACGTGTCAGTGTAACACTGTAATGAACAATTACACTGTATCACTGTAACAAATAATTACACCTGAAAGTGTTACACTGTAATGAATAATTAGACATGTAAGTGTAACACTGTAACGAATAATTACACATGTAAGTGTAACACTGTAACGAACAATTACACATGTAACTGTAACACTGTAACAAACAATTGCACATGTAAGTGTAACACTGTAACGAACAATTACACATGTGAGTGTAACACTGTAACAAACAATTGCACATGTAAGTGTAACACTGTAACGAACAATTACACATGTGAATGTAACACTGTAACAAACAATTGCACATGTAAGTGTAACAATGTAACGAACAATTACACATGTGAGTGTAACAGTGTAACAAACAATTG
>JAPXFY010001871.1:15000-17500 GCA_030674185.1 Monoplex corrugatus | reverse complement strand
AGGTAGGGAGTGTGGGCGATAGGTAGGCCTACCTACCTGCTGTCCTTTGTACATGTACTGCCTCCTTCAGGGACACTGGCAGACAAACAAAGACACGGCATCGACTATACAGCTACAAATCAAAGTCACACCATGGCAATCTAGAACCATCACGCCACACCATTCCTTACAATACAAGGTCGTACTGTATTGACACAGGAAAGGAGAAGGACAGAATTGTATGGTAGTCTTTTCTTCTTCACCTTCTTCTTTCTTCTTCTTCTTCTTCTTCTTCTTCTTCTTCTTCTTCTTCTTCTTCTTCTTCTTCTTTTTTCTTCTTTTTTCCTTCTTCTTCTTCTTCTTCTTCTTCTTCTTCTTCTTCTTCTTCTTCTTCTTCTTCTTCTTCTTCTTCTTCTTCTTCTCTTCTCTTCTTCTTCTTCTTCTTCTTCTTCTTCTTCTTCTTCTTCTTCTTCTTCTTCTTCTTCTTCTTCTTCTTCTTCTTCTTCTTCTTCTTCTTCTTCTTCTTCTTTCTTCTTCTTCTTCTTCTTCTTCTTCTTCTTCTTCTTCTTCTTCTTCTTCTTCTTCTTCTTCTTCTTCTTCTTCTTCTCTTCTTCTTCTTCTTCTTCTTCTTCTTCTTCTTCTTCTTCTTTCTTCTTTCTTCTCTCTTCTTCTTCTCCTCCTCCTCCCCTCTCCTTCTTCTTCTTCTTAGTCTTAAGAACAACACATAGAAACACATAGAAGAATAGAATGAAAACGCGTATTTGATATAACTAAACAAGACAAGCGCTAACCTTTAGACCTTCAAATGCATGAAAGTCGAAAAGAGAATACATTACAACAGATTGTTAACGAGGTACGTCAACATAGGCCTTTAGACGCCAGCTGTGTACCATACTCACTACAGAATAGCATAATTGCAAATATCTTTATATTTTACTCGTTTTGTCTGTTGAAAAAGTATGCTTTTTAACTCTCTATGGAGCAAGTAGCTTTCCATAAAAAACGCCAACGCACTGACTTGTGGGAAAAGCCAGGTATATTTTTCGCTGCCATGGTTAACGGCAGGAGTAGTCGCCCTTTTGTGGTGGCGCTGAGGGATGGCAGGGGCAGATAATGGCGGAAACGTGGCTGTCACCTTGTTGACTTTGTCTCTCTGTGACTCGTAATGCCGTATGCATACCTGTCATTGTCCCTTGGCTGTGGCCAGTGCCTACCGTCAGGCTATTTGAACAGTCTGCCGTGTGTTTGCCATGATTAACGCAAAACTGTCAAAAAAAAAAAAAAAACAAAAAGAAAGAAAAAAGAGAGAGACTGACAGACAGACAGACAGATAGACAGACAGACAGACAGACAGATATACAAAGAGACAGACACGACAAACAGACAGACAGACAGACAGACAGACAGATAGATATACAAAGAGACAGACACGACAGACAGATAGACAGACAGACAGATAGACAGATATACAAAGAGACAGACACGACAGACAGATAGACAGACAGACAGACAGACAGATATACAAAGAGACAGACACGACAGACAGACAGACAGACAGACAGATATACAAAGAGACAGACACGACAGACAGATAGACAGACAGACAGACAGACAGATATACAAAGAGACAGACACGACAAACAGACAGATAGACAGACAGACAGATAGACAGACAGACAGACAGATATACAAAGAGACAGACACGACAGACAGACAGACAGATATACAAAGAGACAGACACGACAGACAGATAGACAGACAGATATACAAAGAGACAGACACGACAGACAGACAGATAGACAGACAGATATACAAAGAGACAGACACGACAAACTGACAGACAGATATACAAAGAGACAGACACGACAAACAGACAGATAGACAGATATACAAAGAGACAGATAGACAGACAGACAGATAGACAGACAGACAGACAGACAGATATACAAAGAGACAGACACGACAAACAGACAGACAGACAGATAGATATACAAAGAGACAGACACGACAGACAGATAGACAGACAGACACGACAAACAGACAGACAGACAGACAGATATACAAAGAGACAGACACGACAGACAGATAGACAGACAGACAGACAGACAGATATAAAAGAGACAGACACGACAAACAGACAAACAGACAGACAGACAGACAGACAGACAGAAGGGGTAGGCAAACTGTGCCCATAACATCGAGGGGGTGAGTGAGGTGGTAGAGACCTCAAGTCTAATTGGGGGCCAGCATTATAACACAGGCTGGCTGCTTCTTTTGATAGAGCTCTCGACTCAAGATCTGATATGGGATAGCCAAACATTTTTTTAAGTAAATGAAAAAAGGAAAATACACAAAATACACACGAAAAACAATTATAATGAACAGCAATCAAACAAAACCAAAAAAAAAAGAAAACTAAAACCACACAAAAAATAAAATGAATCCACGCAGTTGTTAAGTGGCCTTTGTGCTCAGCTGGTCTAAATACACTATTAGTTGAAATGAATGACTCCCATCCTCA
>JAPXFY010001870.1:20000-30000 GCA_030674185.1 Monoplex corrugatus | reverse complement strand
TCCACGTACGTCTCACGGAAGCTGAAAATCGTGAAAGGCGGGGCATTCTCCTGGCATTCCTGGCATAAAATATTGGAGAGATGGGTTGATTTCCCAGGTCCCTTTCCTTAAAAGCCAGGCAGCCTTCCTGCATATCTGAAATATTGGTTAAGGGCTGCGTTCTCAACTGAGAAAGAAACCCAATTTTCACATGGTAAAAATGCATTGTGACAACACACACACACACACACACACACACACACACACACACACACACACACACACACACACACACATACACACATAAAACACACACACACATAATTAAATATAATAATTACAATATTTATATAGCGCAAAATCTTGATAAAATCAAATCTAAGCGCTGAAGCAGACACACACGCAAGCACGCACGCACGCACGCACGCACACACACGCACGCACGCACGCACACACACACACACACACACACACACACACACACACACACACAACACGCATGGCTATAAATGGGGAGAAAGAATAAAAGCAATAAAAGCAAGAATAAAAGCAATGGAAAATTATAGAGAGCATAGCATATACAATTATATATTATAACCATGTGATTCCCTCCGAGCGGAGACAGGCTGCAGAGGGGGGGGGGGGGGGTTGAGTGAGGTTAGGATTTTATGCGGAGGAGAAAAGGTGAGTTTTGAGAGCGGACTTGAAGGAGACAAAAGTAGGTTGCTGACGGACTGAGAGAGGAAGTTTGTTCCAGGAGAGTGGACCAGAGACAGAGAAGGCTCGTGGACCATAGGTATTGAGCTTAGTGCGTGGAAAGCGAAAAGTCAGAGGATCAGAGGCAGAGCGGAGGGTACGTGAGGGAACATAGATCTCAAGTAGGCTTGACAGGTAATCGGGGGCTGCGTTATTGAGGCTTTTGTAGCACATGGTGTCTAGTTTGTACTGTATGCGCTTTGATACAGGGAGTCAGTGAAGTTGTGCCAGGAGAGGAGATATGTGGTCAGCTTTTTTCTTTTTGAGTACAAGGCGTGCAGCATTGTTTTGAATGCGCTGTAGGATGTGAATGGTGGAGGCAGGAAGACCAGACAGGAGTGAATTGCAATAGTCAATGCGAGACATTATGAAGGAGAGAACGAGTTTTGCAGTTGTTTCGACAGAGAGATACTTCCTGATCAGCCTTATACGATGGAGATGATAGTAGCAGGATCTGGCAGTTTGAGAAACAAAGTTGTTCATGGAGAGGGTAGAGTCAATGCAGACACCAAGGTTTTTAGCTGAATCAGAAATTGGGACTGATGTGTTACATAATGGGAGAGAAAGAGGAGGCAGCTGAGAAAGTTTCTGACGGGTGCCAATGAGGATAGCTTCTGTTTTGTCGTCATTAAGCTGAAGTCTATTGTGTGTCATCCAGTTCTTAATGTCCGAGTAACACTCAGTGGTGCGAGTCAACAGGCGCTGTATATTATCAGGTGAGTCACTGTCTTGAAGTTGGGTGTCATCAGCATAGAAGTGGTGTTTTATAGAATGGGAGTTGATGATGGTGGACAGGGGGGAGGTGTAAAGAGTGAAAAGAACAGGGCCAAGGACAGATCCTTGTGGAACACCACAGGTCAGGTATGCAGGTTGAGAGTAAGTGCCATTGATGAGAACGGTTTGTTTTCTGTTTGATAGGTATGAAGTGAACCAAGACAGAGCAATGTCAGAGATGCCAAAAGTATGATGAAGTCTAGAAAGGAGAATACCATGATCAATGGTATCAAAGGCTGCAGACAGATCAAGGAGTGTGAGGAGAGAGACTTTGCCAGTATCAGTTGCAAGGAGGAGATTGTTGAGAATGTGTAGTAGGGCAGTTTCAGTGCTATGGCACTGGCGGTAGGCTGACTGGAAAGGATTGAGGAGATTGTTGGCAGACAGGTAAGAATTCAGCTGGTTGAGGACGACTTTTTCAAGGAGTTTTGACAAGAAAGAGAGATTAGAGATAGGCCGGTAATTTTTAAGTTCATTTGGATCTAAATTGTGTTTCTTGAGGAGAGGGTGAACAATAGCAGACTTGAAAGAATCTGGGACAGTTCCAGTTTGAAGAGAAGTGTTGATGATGTCAGTGATGAATGGGAGGAGAGTAGGGAGACAGTCGGCGTAGAGAGAACCTGGAAGAGGATCCAGTTCGCAGGTTTTGAACGACATGGAGCTGATTGTGTTGAGAATTTCTTCTTGTGAGACTGGGGTAAAAGTAGTAAGAGGGTGTGCCAGAGAAGGAAGGGTCAGGTGGGCATGGTTGACAGGGTGTCCTGTCAAACCTGTCACGAAGAGTTTGTATTTTGGTGGTGAAATAGTTGGAGAATACAGATGGGAGTTCATTTGTATGTTTTGTTGGGAGAGGTAAATCTTTTCGTGTGCCAAGGAGATGATTCATGGTTGTAAAGAGTTCTTTTGAAGAAGAGGCATTCAGGATTTTGGTTTGGAAATAGCTTGTTTTTGCTGATGCAATGAGGGTGGATACTTTTGTTTTAGAGGCTTGGAAAAGTTGCCTGTGTACAGTGAGTTTGGATTTGCGCCAGCGGCGCTCTGCTCTGCGGCGGGCACGTTTTGCACAGGCGATCTCATGAGTGAGCCAGGGGGTAGGGGGGCGGTCAGGTAAAAGACGGGTTGTGGCTGGAGCATGAGTGTCCAGAAGATGATGGAGAGTAGTATAGAATTCATCGGCAAGGTTATGTGACTTTTCAGAAAGGAGACGGGAGGCATCAGATGAAAATGTGGAGAGGTCGATAGATTTGAGATTGCGTCGAGTCACTGTGCGCATGGTACGGGAAGGAGGAGAAATGTCGAGAGAACAGAGAATTGCAGAGTGGTCAGATGGAAGGGCTGAAGTTAGACGGGTAGAAAGAACTAAGCAGTTGTCAGTAGCGGAATTGTGGTGATCACGAGAAATGATCCAGTCAAGAATGTGACCTTTTTGATGGGTTGGTTCAGAAATGTGTTGAGTCATATTGTGATTGGACAGAGAGTTGATGATATGTCTTGTGTCATAACGGTGAGTGTTGTCATAGTGGACATTGATGTCACCTAGAATGATGAGATTTCCATGTAAGAGGCAGTAGTGGTCAAGCAATTGGTCAAAGTCAGAGAGAAACGTGAATGTGGTGAGTTTGTTGGCAGAGCTAGGTGGGGGTCGATAGACACAGGAGAAGGTGATGGGGTGAGGGGTGGATTGGAAGGATACTTCAACGTGCTCGAAAGAAGGATGGGAGAAAGGCAGAGACTGCGAGAAAGATAGGCGGGAATGGAGTGAGTCGTTGTAGAGGATGGCGATACCGCCACCTCGGGATGAGCGATGGAAAGAAGCAAGCCTGTAACTCGGAGTGAGGCTAGCATGTATAGGTTCGTGACCAAGGGGGTTAAGCCATGTCTCTGTGATAAAAGCAATGTCAACATGCTCATCTGCGATAAAATCAGCAATGACTTCGGCTTTGCCATCAGTGCATGTTGACTGAGCATTAAAAAGGCATAGTTTCAGCCTATCACAGTCATATGGTGGCGGCCGAGGTGGCGACGAAGACGGCACCAACGGGACAGAAGGCGAAAGCGTACCGGCGGGACAGAAGGCGAAGGCGGCACCATCAGGACAGAAGGCGAAGGCGAAGACGGCAGAGGAGACAAAGCTTGCAGCAGCGAGGTCGAGGGCAGGGGCAGTGGAGGAGAGAGAAGAAGCAGGAGACGAAAAGTGGCGTCGGGCAGGAGGCAGGTTGTGCCACACACGCACGCACACACGCACACACACACACACACGCACACACACACATACACATACCCGTACACACACACACGCACACGTACACACACACACACACACACACACACACACACACACACACACACACACACACACACACGTACATATGCACACACACAAAACAAACAAGCAAACAAACAAACAAACACAAACATAAAAAGAAAAAAATGAATATGACACATATGCACACACACACACAAGAAAACAAACAAACAAACAGACAAAACAAAAATAAATGAAATGAATATGAATGCGTATAAACACACATTTTTGCATGTTTCCCTCAAACCAAAGAACAGTCACAGTTTCAATTTAAAATTCTCAAGATAATTTCTCCCTGCTAAGAATGGATTGTATGCACACTTACGTCACTAACGCCATGTGACGTAGAAAATCCAAATTGGTCATGACGTAAGCCTGAAGCCTGCACACAAGCCCCATACGTTGGCCAGGTCTTGATGTCCAATCTAGCGTATGGGTTTCATAGCATATGCTTGCATTGGAGAAATGGAAGTATTGAAAATTGTTATGAAGCTGTACACTACAATATTCAGTTTCTTCTGGAGCTTTCACTTAGAAGCTCCGAAACCACACAGTCAGACCAGATTGCTCGGTTCCATTATTGTTGTCTGTGGCCCAGCATACCACTAAGGCTATATCAGGACTAACACCACGTTACAATACGAATCCAAACAGACCCAATTATATTTGGTCACAAATGCAATTATCATCATCATCATGTGCCCTGCTGCATGGTGTGGCGATCATGGCCCTCCATGCAAATCTATCCTTTGTCGATGCAAGTACATCTCCCACCCTCTCTGTCCTCATCCACTGCACAAGTCCGTCCGATATTTTCTCCCCGGGTCTACCTGATGCTCTTTTTCCCTACAACTTTCCTGTTGTGACTAAGTGCTCTAATTTCTCTTACCTCATAAAATGTTGCTCGTCTTTTCTAATCTTCTTCATAATGTCCTTTCTTGTGTCTGCCTCCATCAAGACTGTCTCGTTTGTTTTCTTTGCTGTCCACGCAACTCTTGACATTCTTCTTAGAAACCACATTTTAGCTGCAATAATCTTGTTCTGACTTGCGTTCGTAAATTCTCCAAATTTGATCAGCAATATGGGCAATAACATAAGCCACAAAACCTGTGCTGCTGACAATGAAAAAAATATTTACCCTTTATAACCCAAAAGGGTAAACATTATTCATATTCATATTGCTTGATTAATCATCTTTACTCATACAGTTTGTTTATATGCTTGGATTTGTTTAACAACAGAACACAACGAAACAGCGAAAAAAACAAAACAGAACAAAACAAAACGAGAAGAAACAAAATAAAACGAAATGAAACAATTCAACACAAAACAAAACGAAGCAAACGAAAGACAACACACACACACACACACACACACACACACACACACACACACACACACACACACACACACACACACACACACACACACACACACACACACACAAATAAACAAAAAACAAACAAGCAAACAAAAACAAACAAACAAACAAACAAAACACAAAACGAAACAAAATAAAACAAGAACAAAACAAAAAAGCTGAATTGGGCACTCCCGCATGGATGAGTGTTCACGCCAGGCAGGCCCACAGCCTCCAGAGCACGTTCCACGGCGTTTTGCTTACAGTTCACAAAAAAAAGAAATGAGCAGTTGCCAAAAGGAGAAACTCTGGAATAGCAGTTGTGGGGCAAAAAAGTTTCAGTTTCACTTTCTCAAGACGACTTCTCCGCACTTGGAACGAATTCTATATGCACTAATGTCCAGATGCCATGTGTATGGTGATCATGGCACAACTCTTAAGCCTGCACACAAAATCGATGAGCTGGCCAGGTCCTGAGGCCCTACTCTAGCCTGAAAAGGCTAGAAAGAGGACGATGACGGTCACATCGTCAATCCAGACCAGCAAGAATAGTTCAGGCGAAACCACGCTAAAAAAAAAAAAGAGAGAGAAAACAAACAAAAATTCCACCAACATCAGAACACAGTAGAATGATATCAAAACTTTAAAGTAAACAAGTAAAACAACATTTTGTTTTAACTCACCATGGGCAGTCAAACTGTCATTGTCAGTTCTTGTCTTGATGATCGAAATGTTTCACTGCAAGGCAAGTATGAAGACAGGACGTCTCACTGAGCACAAGGAGCACAAGAATATAATGTCTGACTTGCATGGTGACATTTTTATTAATTACAAACACTCTGTGTTTCTGTTTTTCGGACTTGCCGCATAAAGGCACACACACAAACACACAATTACACAGACACTTGTGCTCGCATTCATACGCACACACACACACAGACACACACACACACACACACACACACACACACACACACACACAAACACACACACACACACACACGAGCACACGCGCGCACGCAAACACACATACACACACACACACTCATACTCACACACACGCATACTCACAAACACACACACACACACACATACATGTGCGCCCCCCCCCCCCCACACACACACACAAACGCACAGAGAGAGACAGAAATAGAGAGAGAGAGAGAGAGAGAGAGAGAGAGAGAGAGAGAGAGAGAGAGAGAGAGAGAATGGGGTCAGAATGCTGACAGGGCAGCTTTACACATCATTCACTATATCATTACATCATTCATCACAGAGCCGTTTCCCTTGTGGGCAATGCAATTTTATCCCACAGGAAACGACCTCTTGACTCTTGGTGTCATGTGATGTGCATTTATATTGGCAGTAATTGTGACACGTTTTTTTTTCAAATTCCGTGTCTGTTATTTTGCTACATTCACCTCAGGTTCTCAAAGCTGCCTCACGCAACATTTGTGTGACGTCCTAACCTTGATATAAATGTCAGTATGTGAGTTCTCTTGTCTAACAATGTGTTTACCACACACACGCACACACATACACACACACACACACACACACACACACACACACACACAACACACACACACACACACACACACACAACACACACACACACACACACACGTGTGTACGAGCTGAATCAAGGTTTTATTGGCCAAAAATTTGCACTTGTCTTGTCTCAGCTAGTTTCTGTATATTGAATACGCCTTTTCATTCTATTCACTTTTCCTTCTTCTTGTTCTTGTTCTTCTTCTTCTTCTTCTTCTTCTTCTTTTCTCTCTCTGTGCCTCTGTCTCTTATGTTTTCCAGTTCCTGTTTGCATGTGTGCGAGCGGTCGCGCTTGTTTTGGATTTGATTAAACAAGAAAACGAAGAAGAAGAAGGAGGAGGAGAACAAGAAGAAGATGAAGAAGAAGAAGAAGAAGAAGAAGAAGAAGAAGAAGAAGAAGAAGAAGAAGAAGAAGAAGAAGAAAAAGAAGAACAACAAGGAAACGACAATAATGATGACGAAGAAGAAGAAGAAGAAGAAGAAGAAGAAGCAGAAGAAGAAGAAGAAGGAGGAGGAGGAGAAGAAGAAGAAGGAGGAGGAATAGGAGAAGAAGAAGAAGATGAAGAACAAGAAGAAGAACAAGAAGAAGAACAACAAAAACAACAGCAACATCAACAACCACAAGGACTAGGACATGAACAACAATAACAAGAAGAACATAAAGAAGAACAACAAACAAGGAAGAGGAGGAGGAGAAGAAGAAGAAGAAGAAGAAGAAGAAGAAGAAGAAGAAGAAGAAGAAGAAGAAGAAGAAGAAGAGGAAGAAGAAGAAGAAGAAGAAGAAATTAGACAAGTCAAAACCCAAACTAAACAGTAGTACTAGACTGAAAAAAAAAACGAATTTAGAGTTGCGAAAGGTGTCTGATTCTAAAAGTAAACTCCAAGTGGAAATTCCTGCACTGAAATCGTATCCCGCCTCCGTCTGGCACTTTCCCAAATGACACTAAAAAGTTTAGATTAGATGCACAGAATTCTTACGTTCGTATAGGCTGGTCTGTCTGGAGAGGTTGCACGTGATTTCACCGAGTGCTCGACCCCTAAACAACATTATTTGTCTGTCTGTAGCGTGTGTTTTTTTTTCTATTTTTTTCCAAAAATCATGTTTTGAAAACTAGTCAGAAAATAATTAAGGTAATGTAATCGGTGTACTCCTCACTTATTCAGTCGCACTGTCGTGAGTTCGCTCACGGCGGTGCGCACTGAAGCCAGTTCTCAACCCAGCAGTTGCCCTGAAGAAGTCGGCCGGATCGCCGATGAAAGCTACGCAGTAAGTATTTTTTTCGTAACTGAGAGCCAGGTCCAACCAGGTAGCCATAATGTAAGATGAAGTTACGTATTTAACCTTGAGTGTTTGTATCACATGTCCCGAAGCAATAATTTATCAACTATGAGCTGTGTCAGTCTGAGGTGAGCTGTGTGTTATCGATCTGGCTGGTTACCTGTCTGTTATGTACATCATGATTGATCATTCACTTTTGTCATCCAAACACTTACCGAATATAGATAAAACATTTATCCCGTGCAAAAAAAAAAAAAAAGAACTTAGTTGCCTGAACAACAATTATGGTTGCTTTGCTCGTTCATTGTGTCCATTTTTTCTGTTTCAAATGTGTGTGTGCACATGTGTGTGTATGTGCACTGTGTGTGTGTGTATGTGTGTGTGTCATTGTGTGTATGTGTGTGTGTGTGTGTGTGTGTGTGTGTGTGTGTGTGAGTGTGTGTGTGCGAGTGTATGTGTGTGTGTGTGTGTGAAATTACCACAACATTGTGAAGGGTACAAGCTATCGGGATCTGCATTTCAGTATCCTAAAAGGTGTTTTATATTTTGGAAATGCAATCTTTTCTTTTTCTGTAAAAAACAAAGACAATATGCATTTGATGGTACAAACGTAGAGATGAATTCACATCTGCAATAAAATCATGCTGAAAATATTTTTTTTAACTCTGTATAGAAGAACGCATTGTAGAATCTACGCTTTTGAAAACTAAGTAACTGCCACATTTGTCATTGACTACAACAGAAACTTGAAAACTGTTCTCTGTTTGTATGTTATACATATGAAGTCATTTGTATTGTGCATGACAACAACAAGCACAATAAAAAAGAAAGTTATGCAGGGCATGCACAATAGTTTTGGGGAGAAATGATATTTGATGTACTGATCAATCATGGATATAGCCATGTCCCATAAAGAACATATCTGAAGAAAAGATGTACACGTTTTGGCTTGTGTGAGGTGTGCAGTAATATCCAGTTGGCTTGAGAAGATTCAAGTTTGGAATAAGTTCAAGAAAGATTCTTGCCAGTGCTCCACCCAGATATGCCAGTAACTGACAAACTCCTTGATCCTGTGCAAAACCTTTGGAACACCGACATCTCCAGAATGATTAATATCTTAAAGGTGACCAGCGAACAATCCAATCTTTATGTTGCCAGTTGTGACTGAACTTGAGACACGAGATCTTGAGTGCACGGCCCTATCAGATCAGCAGCCAGTTGAAAATGAGGTCAGCTTGTGGATTAAACCGACAACCTTTACTTAACAGTATGGCAGCCACTAACATTATTGTCACCCCATAGGGGTTGAACCCACGCCCCTGTGGGATTACAGAGGGGTGGAAAATTCGAAAGATGAAGATGTGTTGTTGGATCATTGAGGACCCAAATATTGTATAATACATATGTCAGTATACTGTGACCAAGACTGTTCCAGTGACAGACTGAAAAAAGGGAAACAAAACCCACAGGTAGGTAGGACTTCAAGACCTGGACAGCTCATGAGGCTTATATTATAAGCAGACTGAAAACTTGTGAACCTGATTATTCTGGATCATCTCAATCACATGGCACCAATGGCGTTAGGGTGTTTCGAATTCATTTTGGAGGTATAAGATGTCATCTTGAGAAACTAAAATTGAAACTGAAAGCATCGAAAACTTAGAAGTGTCATGTAAATTAGCTTCTCTCGGCAGTTTGACACAGGTTATTATTAACTTTCTCAATGTCCATCTTACAGAGTGGAATTTTATGTTCATCTTCTTTAATTGAAACAACACTTAGTGAACAAGGAATATCACGATCTCTCTTACACAACAGACACTAATGAAAACACATGGGCTGACTATTATTGTTCGTATTTGCACTGTCTCGCAAACTTGTTTGGATTCATTATACATTACAATAACAAGCTTCTAGTGGAGCAGAAAGATCTCATACTGTTTGGCGAGGTGGTCACACTCCAGGATGTTGCACAGTCTGCATCATTGGTGGACAT
>JAPXFY010001870.1:7500-15000 GCA_030674185.1 Monoplex corrugatus | reverse complement strand
AACAAATCCCACCAACCACACTTGTCAAACAATCAAAAAACAAACATGTCTTTGTTAACCTTGATTAGTCAAACCGATGAACATGAACAAAGTAATCAAATCAGACAAACGGGAAACAGATCCATTCACCATAAACGAAACTCACCGTTTCGTCATGTATTCAGTACTACAAACATTGCCTCTTTCATTTGCAGGCTGTCCATGAACTTTGCTGTCCAGCGTGCCATAATGATAATGCAGAATACGAGAGTGTGACCCTTTGATGTGTCACATGGTTCACCCATTCACTCGTCTCTCTCTCTTTCTTTCTTTGAACCTCCCTCTCTCTCTCTCTGTCCCCCCCTCTCTCTCTCTGTGTTTTTGTCTTTGTCTCTCTGTCTCTCTGTGTCTGTGTCTGTTTGTCTGTCTGTCTGTCTGTCTGTCTGTCTCTCTCTCTCTTAACATGAGGAAGAGAGTTCTTGAATGTTTATAGAACCAATACTGTTGTACGGATGCAAGGCGTGGATAGTCAACAAACAAAGCCAGAACAAGATTGAGGCAGCCAAGATGTGGTTTCTAAGAAGAATGTTGAGAGTTCCATGGACAACAAAGAAAACAAACGAGACAGTCTTGATGGAGGCAGACACAAGTAGATCAACGGGCAACATTTATAAGCCATTTTATGAGGAAGGGAGATTTGGAACACCTGGTCACAACGGGAAAGCTGGAGGGAAAGAGAGCACCGGGTAGACCCAGGGAGAGAATGCTGAATGGACTTGCAGAGTAGCTGGGGATGAGGGGATTGGGAGAGATGCTAGGGGCAACAAGAGATAGAGACAGATGGAGGTCTTTCTCTCTCTGTCTCTTTCTCTGTCTCTCTCTCACTCTCTCTCTTTCTGTCTGTCTCTGTCTGTCTCTCTTTGTCTCTATCTCTCTCCGGATCTCTCTGGATCTCTCTCTCTCTCTCTCTCTGGATCTCTCTCTCTCTCTCTCTGGATCTCTCTGTTTCTTCGTCTTTTTGTCTCTCTGTTTGCGAGACAGTTTCTTACACAATCTCATCACCAGTGACTTTATCTCTCCATCAATCACAGCCAGTCTCACCAGGAAGATGTATTCTGTGGGTCTTACATCGGTCAGACCAACAAAGATAAAGCAGGAGCCACGCTACAATACATGAAAGCCATGGTCTAGACACTCCAACAGCTTTAGTAGAGCATCTTATAGAAATCAGTGGAACCGTTGGAACCAGTGGAATTGCATCCCCCACACAAACAACCAAAGTAAGTGTGATTCTGACAGCAAACACAACCACCACGTATTTAATCGGAATCAAAGTGACTGCCCATCGTTCAAGCAAATATGACATCAGAAACACGTGGAAACAGAATGAGAAGGTGTATGCAATCAACTGGGAAGAAGGCGTCAAAAAAAAAAAAAAAAAAAAAGAGAGAGAGAGAAAGAGAGAGAGAGTTACAGACAGAGAGAACAAAAAGACTAGAAAAGACAGATAGAGACATAGACACAGAGAGAGATGGAGGTAGAGAGAGAGGGAGAGAGGGAGGAGATAGAGAGAAGGAAAGTGACAGTGAGTGCAAGAGAGGGACAGACAGATAGACAGACAGACAGACACAGAGAGAGAGAGACAGAAACAGAGCCACAGACACAAAGAGATAGGAAAAAAAGAAAGAAAGAAAAAAAGAAAAGAAAAAAAAAGGCCTTTTATCCACCAGGCAAGAGGTATCCAAGAAGAATCAAACACCAGACCTTCTAGTTGGAAGCATTCCTGGATTACTGTGTCCATCTGTTTAAAGAAGAATTGACCCCAACACCTTCCCACTGGAAGTTTGACGTCTTACCTACCCAACTACTGTGTCCATGTGTTGAAAGCCTGCGAAAACCATTCTGGAGAATCATATCAAACTCAGTGTCAGGGATTATGGTTCGTCTAGAAGCAGTCTGTTATATAAAAACCTTCCAGGATTATTCATGACGTTTTAGATCTGTCCAAGATTACCAAAAAAAATGAATAAATAAATAAAAAATAAATAAATAAATAAATAAATAAATAAAAAATAAAATAAAACAGACTAAAATAAAACAAAATCAAATCAAATCAATGAAATAAAATAAAATGAAATAAAATATAATAAAATAAAATTAAATTAAAATAAAATAAAGTAAATCAAAATAGAACAAAATAAAACAAAATAAAATAAAATAAAATAAAGTAAAATAAATTTAAAAAATCAAATCAAATCAAATCAAATCAAATCAAATCAAATCAAATCAAATCAAATCAAATCAAATCAAATAAAATAAAATAAAATAAATAAAATAGAATAAAATAAAATGATATAAAATAAAATAAAACTCTTGGTTTGAAGCGACGAAGAAGACAATTTGAGAAAAGATGAGCGCTTAATCTTTGCCTAAAGCCAGCATGATTCCTGTAACATGTGAACTACCCAGGACCCCTTATGTTCATTGTGCAGGAAAGAGTCTCTGACAGCTGCCATAGTTTCCTGGCTGAAAAGCAGGAATGGATTCATCCCTGATGGATTACAATTTGACGGGTATAAGCATCCATATCTTGTCGATACAAAGTCTTGAAACGTGTTTGTATCAATCATGTTGACACATCCTGGTATGAGTAAGTAGCCTTGTTATTAAACATCGTGATGTTTTTCCTATATCCACACACATGGACTTGAGATTTTCACATCAGCACTTTGCTAGGCCATTTTCAACACCAGTTTGAGTTGATTTTCCATTTGTTTGCAACATAAATGTTTTTAATTCGCCTGTTTGTGACCTCCATGAACATTTTCGAAAAGAAAATCGCGTCAGGTCACTTTTTCGATACCAGCCAACACCGAAATCCCTTACAGAACCCCAACATGTTATAAATCAATGGAACCAGGAGAGTGTCTATGTCTATGCTGTTGACTCAGAATGCTTGTAAGGGCTATCTTTGGTGTAAACAAAACCTGACGTTTCGACGAAATGTTCTTATTTTAGGTCGTTTTTCTCAAAATGTCCGTTCTGTTGTTTGCTTGGTGAACAACAAGCACAACTCCCACATGTTTTATTGTACACACTTTGTTCTTATATCACTAGAAAGATCTTCACACACACACACACACACACACACACACACACACACACACACACACACACACACACACACACACACACACACACACACATACACACACACACACACACATACATACACACACAACCACACACATATATATATAATATATCACCAAAATTCGACATTTTTACCTTTTTGTGGAAGCAGGTCACATATGAGGTTCAGTACAGTTTGGGGTTTTGAACAGTCTATGAGAGTTAACTTTCTAGCTGACTCGTGTATGATTACTCCAGTCTTGGCATCTATAGTCTATGATTGTATGTCTGCCATTTTCTCCTGAAACTTTACAAGTGTACGCGTCAATTTATGTGAATGTGGTTTTCAAGGTATCAAATGAATTCAAACGAAATGTCTGGTTTATCAGGAAAATAGACTGTAAATATGGTACGACTGTTTAAGCTCATGGAATGAATTAGGTGTGGGTAACTGAATCTGATGGGGTTGTCTCAGACAAGTTCTTAGTGCGGTTCAAGATCACAATAAATGTTGCCAGAAAAATAATGGCTTGATGTACTCAGTTACAGTTACACAATTTAAACTTAGTATAATTGTAAACTATCAAAATCTGCTCTCTTAATGCAAACATTATGCAAATTTTGAACGTTAAACTTAGACGATATATGTTCCAGACTTTATGGATTATAAAAGTTTAGGTGCTAGAGTCTCTTTTCAGATCAACAACGATATCAAGTTCTGTAAAATTTTAGCACACTACATGACAAATATCTGGAGTGTGTGTTTGTTTATATATCGACTGCACATATTGACAGCTAAGTATTTGCAAATGTTGACGTCTAGATGGAGCTTTTTCCGAGAGCCTTTTGTGCTATCGTACTTCCGAGTTAACAATATCTTTGTGTCAAGACAAAAAGATTACTTTTAACTCACAGCCATCCCATTAAAAACAAATACTCACAAAGAGAATGAAGCTGAGGTGGGTAGGGGGTGGGGGGAGTGAGAGAGAGAGAGAAAGAGATAGATAGATAGAGACAGAGAGAGAGAGACAGAGAGAGAGACAGACTGAGAGACACAGAGAGAGAAAGACAGACAGACAGAGACACAGGCAGACAGACAGACAGATAGACAGAGAGAGACAGATAGGTAGACAGGCAGAGAGAGACAGACAGAGAGAGACAGAGAAAGACAGAGAGAGACAGGGATAGAGAGATAGAGACAGACAGAATTTCTACCGAAATATTGCGACAAAATCAATATTCAAGAAGTCCATCGACACGCCAAAAGTCAAACAAAAAACAAAAACAAAAAAAAACAAGAACAAAAACAAAACAAAAACATCGATCGAAATCTATTCACAAAACTTGTGTGTAAGAAGATTGATCACGGTTTGAACCACCAGTCTCATCCCCTCTATCAAGTATGGTGCTTTTCCCTGTGATGGAGGAAGGAAACAGTGCTTTATTGGAGTCGCTTCCACGTTTTGTCCTAAAAAGGTGAAAAGACTGAAAGTAAAGAGAATTCGCTGTACTTTCTCAGCCAATGGTTTTGTTGTAAGCTCGTTATAACCATGGTGCAAAACAAATCTGCCACCGTGGCCTGAATAGATTATCGTTTTTAAGGGCGGTTGATATTTCGAAAGGTCTTTGGCTTTCTGAAGTTATCAGATCCTGCCACTTTAGTAGAAATGAACTGGCAATCCTGCTTTCAAGCAACGGTGGATGCAAAGTCCTGTTTTGTATTTTCGTCAGTCACTTTGATACATGCTGTCAAAATACTATAGCAAATGTTGAAAGCCTTGTTTGATACACGTGTCAGTTTGTAAACTATACATATGTTCGTATACATGCGCGTTTCATGGAATTTTCAAGCACGCAGACGCCATCTTGTGGAAAATAAAAGCAAGTAAAGATATGATTGATTATATTACAATGAAAACATAAAATTTAATCTGAGATTATGGTTATCGTGATACATGAGAGAGGACTTGCTCTCTGTCATAACAAAGGGCTTAAAACAGGAAAATCCAATTTAAAATGAAATCAACAGATAACAAAACGCTTTACTTCTCTTATTGTTTAGTCCGTACTTGGTATGTTAAACTGTTATGTGCTTGTTGCTTGTTTTTAGACCTCCTTATATCATTCATAGGTTTATCTTATATTAAGTTGAAGTAATGATCTTTATGTTTAGATCATTCCTTGTAGAGGAGGGAAGTCACAGCATCCAAACTTGCAACTTCTCTAATCTTTTCCCCATATCGACTTTCGTAACTCTCTGCTCTCTGGCTTCCTACTTTTTCTATGGCATGCGTCCAATGCATTCAGAATTCTGCGGCCCATCATGCTCTTTGTAAAATGAGGCATGATTATATCACTCCCATGCTTCATTCGCTCCTCTGACTGCCCATTTCTCTAAGAATTCCATACAATATCAATACTTTATACTACAAGTGCATCATTCGTAATGGACCTGTTTATCTTCGTGACCAACTTCAATTTTACATCCCTGTCCAACCTCTCTGTTCTGCTTCTGATATTAGTTGTCTACAAATTGTTCGATACAAATGTACCACAGTTGATCGCCACTCTTTTTCTGTCTGTTTCTGGTCCATACAATTGGAATGTTCTTCCCCATCTATTCGATATTGCTTCCTTCGAGTCAAGCTTAAAGCCATACATTTTTGTCCAGCAGTGACCCCCACCCCCACCCCTTTTTACATGCACACTCTTTTGACCCACTGCCATCCTATCATGCCCCTTGGATTTGTGTGTACTTCGTGCCCTGCACTTTTGGTTGTCCCTGAGTGATTGCTTTGGGGAATGGGCAAAGTGCCCGCCCTGGTTTGATCCTGCTGTCAAGATTTGGTGCCTTATAAATGTCAACATTATTATCATGCCATGTATTGTCAGAGCACGTGATTGCTAGCATAAAACCTTTACCTATCACTCAATCTATACAACTCTTTTATTAACCCCCCTCCCAATTATTCGCTTCCCCCCCCCCCCCTATGTGTGTCCTGCCCTATCCCACTATCTGTCCTTTCTTGCTACTAGTCTCCCAGCTTTATCAGATTTACCTATCAATTCCGCCCCATGCGCCAATCTCACACAACCCATCATATCCCCTCAATGTATCAGTCTCAAACCGCCTATGTGCCCCATTACCTAAACAGTTCCTTTCATCTGTGTCATCCTTACCCCCCCCCCACCCCCACCCCATACTCATCCCCAAAATGTCTCATCCCCTTATCAGTCCCATCCCCTCTATTTATCCTATCAATTCCCCTCCCCTATTATTTTTTCCGTTCCCATTCCTCCACCCTAATACCAGTCTGTCCCTGTTTGTATTCTATGAAAAGACACATAAGGAGCATAGACATCATACATTACTTCAAAGATCGGAATATTATAATTGAATGCTTTTTTTTGTTGTGGAGATCTGCATAATGCAGGTGATCAGTCTTATCATTTCTCCAGGACAAGGCCTCTTCATAAAATTAAACATACTTAATCTTTGTGATGTGTGTTCTTACATAGTATAAAGTCAACCCACTATTTGGCAGCTGGCAACATTTTTTGACTATATATCATAAGCAAATGCAGAGCAATATTGACAGTATTATTGCTGAATTATAAAGTATTTGGTAAGACATTTATCATGATTTTCTAGAACTATTCCTAAAGTTGAGATATGAAACGTTAGTCAAGCGGCATACTCCATTAGTACAACAACAACAACAGCAACAAAATCATGATTATTAAACGTTTCTCTTTATCAGGAAAATTCAATCTCTTTCACCAAATATCTCAAAGAATAGTCACTGCTGAAGACAGCGAGCAGCGCTCTGAAATCAAGCAGTTATGGCACCCTGCATCATGCTTTGGCTTCTGAACGTCTTTTTCTTCTTCTTGTTTTTAAATATCTGTATACAATAGTGTGTGTGTGTGCGCGCGCGCGCGCTCGCGTGTGTGTGTGTGTGTGTGGAGGTTAGGCGGGTGGGTGGTGATTATTTCCTTTTACTGAGAAAAGGATATAATTATGTGCATTCGTGTATGTGTATGGGTGTTTTTACATTTTATAAATATATATTATATTATATATGTATATCTAAATTATATATATGTATTCACACACACACACACACACATATATATATATATATATACCTATATACATATATATATATATATATATATGTATATATATATATATATAAGCTGGAGGGAAAGAGAGCACCAGGTAGACCCAGGGAGAGAATGCTGGACGGACTTGCAGAGTGGCTGGGGATGAGGAAAGTGGGGGAGATGCTTGGGGCAAGGAGAGATAGAGATGGATGGAAGTCCATGGTCGCCAACGCCATGCGGCAGGACACCTGATGATGATGATGAATTCAACAATAGCCTAGA
>JAPXFY010001870.1:0-5000 GCA_030674185.1 Monoplex corrugatus | reverse complement strand
TCTTGTTCTTGTTCTTCTTCTTCTTCTTCTTCTCTTCTTTCTTTCTTTCTTTCTTCTTCTTTCGTTCGTTTTCTTTCTTTCTTTTTTCTTTCTTCTTTCTTTCTTTCTTTCTTCTTCATCTTCTTCCTCCTCCACTCCTCCCCCTTCCCCTCCTCCTCCTCCTTCTTCTTCATCTTCATCTTCTTCGTCTTCTTGTTGTTGTCGTTTCTGCTTTTTTTTTCAAGTGTTTCGTGTTTCATCTGATGCGTGTATGCACATTGACCTGTCCGTGCTGTCTGTGTGCACGTTGCTGCAGTCTGCATGCACTGTCTTTGCTGTGCCTGCATGCTGGCTGTTTTCATGTTTCCATGAGCCAGCCTGTCTGTTTCCTCTTTTTTCTTTCATCGCAAGTGAACGACAGACTGGCGGGGCTATGATTAGGAACATACATGTATTGTCTTCACCTAGTTGATACCTGAGGCTTTTGAGTATTGATTGGGAGTGCCGGGTGGGGGCTTTCTGCTATGTGCAATTATTGTAATTATTATGTATGCATGTGCGTACGTATGTATGTATGTATGTATGTATGTATGTATACGCTTAGATTTATGTATGTATGTATGTATGCATGTATACGCTCAGCTTAGATTTATGTATGTAAGTATGTAAGCATGTATGTATGCATGTATACGCTCATATGTATGTAGGTAGGTATGTATGCATGTATACGCTCAGCGCTTAGATTTGATTTTATCAAGATTTTGCGCTATATAAATAAAATATATTATTATTATTATCATTATTATATAGAATGGCTAATTGTGGTTGTGATTCAGACCTTTAATTATTTATGTATTTACTTTATATATACATATATATATATATATATATATATAGAGAGAGAGAGAGAGAGAGAGAGAGAGAGACAGACAGACAGACAGAGAGATAGATAGATACATACATACATAGATACATAGATAGATAGATACATAGATACATAGATAGATAGATATATAGATAGATACATAGACAGATGGATAGATAAATAGATATATACATAGACAGATACATACATACATACATACATACATACATACATACATGCATACATACATACATACATACATACATACATACATACATGCATACATACATACATACATACATACATACATACATACATACATACATACATACATACATACATACATACATACATACATACATACATACATACATACATACATACATACATACGTTCCTTTTTTGAAAACACAATACAGACACACATGTCATTTACATGTAACTAAGGTTATTCCAGTGATTGACTGATACACCACCAGTATGAAATATAACCTCGGGAAAACATTGTCTAGTAGGGTCTCAGGACCTGGCCAGCTCATGGGTTTATGTGCAGGCTAAAGGCTTGTGCCATGATTACCATACACTTGGCACCTGTGACGTTAGTGCATATGGAATTCGTTCCGACCGCGGAGAAGTCGTCTTGGGAAACTGAAACTGAAACATAAGCCAGCCACTGACAAAGCGTGTAGGACCTTGAACATCATCATCATCATCATCAGGTGCCCTGCCGCATGGCGTTGGCGATCATGGACTTCCATCTGCCTCTATCTCTCGTTGCCCCTAGCATCTCCCCCACCCTCCCCGTCCCAAGCCATTCTGCATGTACGTCCAGCATTTTCTCCCTGGGTCTACCCGTTGCTCTCTTTCCCTCCAGCTTTCCCGTTGTGACCTGGTGCTCCAAATCCCCCTTCCTCATAAAATGGCCTATAAATGTTGCCTGTCTTTTCTTAATCTTCCTTATGAGTAATCTCTTGTGTCTGCCTCAATCAAGACTGTCTCGTTTGTTTTCTTTGCTGTCCATGGAACCCTCAAAATTCTTCTTAGAAACCACATCTCGGCTGCCTCAATCTTATTCTGGCTTTGTTTGTTGACTGTCTACCCCTCGCATCCGTACAACAGTATTGGTTCTATATAACATTCAAGAACGCTCTTCCTGATGTTAATTGATAGGCATTTGTTGGTAAGAATGCTTGTCATCTTCTTGAATGCTGTTTTGGCTTGGCCGATTCTGCCGGCTATTTCTGATGTGCATTTGCCGTCTGATGAAATGATCGTTCCCAGGTATTTGAATTTCTCAACCTGTGTCAAGGTTGTGCCATTTGCTGTTATTTTGCATGAACATTCTGATATTTTGCAGGAGCACACCGAGCGAAGCAGGATTATGTGCCGGCAAGTCTGCACATACGTTGAGAAAAACACTCTCCACCCTTTCTTCGCCAACTGGAAGTCTCTGGGGAGACCAAACCTAGCACATTCCGCCCGCCGTTGGTCCGTCGTTTACAAATTTGACTACCGTACCTGTCTGTTCTTTGTGCTGTCTTCTTCTTCTCTTTTGTTTTTGTTTGTTTGTTTGTTTGTTTGTTTTTGGAAAGATGCCTACGTATTTATGTTTTGATTTTTGAAGCTCTCGTTTGGTTTGGTTTGGTTAGGTTTGGTTTGGTTTGGTTTGGTTTGGTTTGGTTTGGTTTGCTTTGCTTTGCTTTGCTTTGCTTTGGTTTGCTTTGCTTTGTTTTGCTTTGCTTTGCTTTGGTTTGCTTTGCTTTGCTTTGCTTTGCTTTGCTTTGCTTTGGTTTGGTTTGCTTTGGTTTGCATTGCATTGTTTTGCTTTGGTTTGGTTTGGTTTGTTTTGCTTTGCTTTGGTTTGGTTTGGTTTGCTTTGCTTTGCTTTGGTTTGCTTTGGTTTGCTTTGGTTTGCTTTGCTTTGCATTGTTTTGTTTTGCTTTGGTTTGGTTTGGTGTGGTTTGGTTTGGTTTGCTTTGCTTTGCTTTGTTTGGTTTGGTTTGGTTTGCTTTGCTTTGCTTTGCTGTACTTTGGTTTGGTTTGCTTTGCTTTGCATTGTTTTGCTTTGCTTTGCTTTGCTTTGCTTTGCTTTGTTTTGCTTTGCTTTGGTTTGCATTGTTTTGCTTTGCTTTGGTTTGCATTGTTTTGCTTTGCTTTGCTTTGGTTTGCTTTGGTTTGTTTTGGTTTGCTCTGCTTTGGTTTGGTTTGGTTTGGTTTGGTTTGGTTTGGTTTGGTTTGGTTTGGTTTGGTTTGCTTTGGTTTGCTTTGGTTTGCTTTGGTTTGGTTTGCCTTGCATTGTTTTGCTCTGCTTTGCTTTGCTTTGCTTTGGTTTGGTTTGCTTTGCTTTGCTTTGCATTGTTTTGCTTGACTTTGTCTTTTTGTTTGTTTGTTTGCTTGCTTTTTCAAGGAAAAACGATATGATAACTAAAAGGATGTATAGTTATATAGATATTGGGATCAAAGAGACAGAAAGTGCTTCTTTAAAAAAGAATCTTTTGCAAACTTAAAGAAGAATCCGCCCCCCCCCCCCCCCCCCAATCCCCGCTGCTGGAAGAATCCTAATAAAGAAACACCCATTCAAACATTTCGCTGTATCCCTTCAGACAGCAATTATCTCCAGGCTTCATACAAAGAACAAACACTAACCTTTTGCTCGCCAATTACAACTCGATCTAATAAAACAAAAAATAATAAAGCAGCGACAACAACAACAACAACAACAACAACAAAACCACAGAACCAGATAGAAACGGTTCCTCTCCCAGCAACAAGAATGACGTCTCCACACTCCCAAGCACCCACGCACTACGTTTAGCCAAGGTCATGCTCTTAAGACTGATATTGTATGAATGTTGACACTTATAGTTGATGTCACCTTTGTTTGGTATCAATTTCGTTTAACCCTTTGTCTCCCGCAACCTGTCCTCCAGCATCGTGTATTGTCAACCACGCTAGCACAGCAGAAAGTTAAGGCTTTGACTCCCTCATCTGAAGGAAACTGGTGGATTCAAAGGGTTAATTTAGATGGTGGATAGGGTGAGGGAGTCAAAAAGTTTAGTTTTTGCAATTGGTGGATAGGGTACAGGAGTCAAAGGGTTAATACTTGTGCACATACAACAAAATAATGAATGCGATTGCCCAGCTAGTTATAACATACGGCTTGCAAACGTGTGGGATCATATTTCTATGTATACGTTTAGAAACAAGCAAACGAAACTATTAGATAACCCTCACCCTCTGACCTCCTCCATCTGTACACCCCCTCTCGTCAACTTCGTTCCTCGGCTGATACTCGTACCTTCCGCATACCATTCTGTCGCACTAAAACTTATGGTCAACGCTCCTTTTCCTATCAGGCCCCTGTAATCTGGAATCAGCTCCCTGTCTCTGTTCGCCACTCTGCAACTCTCACTTCTTTCAAGTCCTCTCTGAAAACCCATCTCTTCCAGTCCCTCTCATGATACTTATAAAGACTCTACCACCTAACTTCCCCAAATCCCCCCTTGTTGTCTTTTGAGCCTTGAATGTCGGCTGGTGTGTGTGTGCGTGTGTGTGTGTGTGTGTGTGTGTGTGTGTGTGTGTGTGTGTGTGTGTGTGTGTTTGGTTGTGTCTGCGTGATACCTGTAAGCGCTTAGGGCTCTTGTTTTCATCAGATTAGGCGCTATATAAATGCTCTTTATTATTATTATTATTATTATGAACAACTTTGTTTCTCAAACTGCCAGATCGTGCTACTATCACCTCCATCGTATAAGCCTGATCAGGAAGTATCTCTCTGTGGAAACAACTGCAAAACTCGTTCTCTCCTTCAAAATGTCTCGCATTGATTATTGCAATTCACTCCTGTCCGGTCTTCCTGCCTCCACCATTCACATCCTACAGCGCATTCAAAACAATGCTGCACGCCTTGTACTCAAAAAGAAAAAAGCTGACCACATATCTCCTCTCCTGGCACAACTTCACTGGCTCCCTGTATCAAAGCGCATACAGTACAAACTAGACACCATGTGCTACAAAAGCCTCAATAACGCAGCCCTCGATTACCTGTCAAGCCTACTTGAGATCTATGTTCCCTCACGAACCCTCCGCTCTGCCTCCGATCCTCTGACTTTTCGCTTTCCACGCACTAAGCTCAATACCTATGGTCCACGAGCCTT
>JAPXFY010001869.1:25000-31656 GCA_030674185.1 Monoplex corrugatus | reverse complement strand
GTGCATACAACCGTCTGAGAAAACACTGTTCGGATCAGGAAAAAAAAGGTAAATCTATAAAGAACACCCAACTCCACTCAGTGACTATCTTAATATGATACTCGGGTCAGCTTATGGCTTGTTGTAGAAAGCTACCAGGTCCCATCCACCGTCATTTCAAAACTTCAGCCGCTCGTAAGGTGTTGTGAAGACGTAGTGTGTCTTCAGATCATTAAGAGAATTAGGATAAGCGTGTATGGGGCTGTTCCGGTGCGACAAATACTTTTTGAATAAAACCCCAAAAATTCAGAGCTCTACACACGAATCTCACGCTCCGTCAGGTAAGCGACGTTTAGGCGGGAAGGCCTGCTGGCTAGTGCGGTGTGCATTGACTGGCAGCACAGTATCTGCTAACAGGACTTGCACATATTTTATGTTGATGGAATCATTCGTTGTCAATTAATTCCCTGTAACTCTGTTTGTTTACTGGAAAATGAAATCACGGCAAACTGATTGAATAATACCCCAGGGCACGACAAACGGGACCCGGATTTCATATATTATGAATACGCTTCATGAGGAAAATGTAAATTGTTCCCAGTGCAAGCACCATAGGGACTAGGTTTCTTCTGATGACACTTCATGCAACAGTTCAGGTTCCGATGAGGGCCCATCCCCGAAAACTCACGTTCATGTTCAGTATTATTCCAAAGTCACTTCACGTGAATTCCATTAGATTGATTATTTCGATGTTAATGTAATTACATGGATGCAAAATCTAGGTTAATGGTATGTTAATGGCAGTTTTGTGCACGCCACGCGAAAGGTAAGGAGTACGTATGTGTGCACATACATTAACACTTTCACACACAGTTATTGATCCAAACCAAACAGAATGGTCA
Source organism: Monoplex corrugatus (assembly GCA_030674185.1). Classification (NCBI taxonomy): domain Eukaryota; kingdom Metazoa; phylum Mollusca; class Gastropoda; order Littorinimorpha; family Ranellidae; genus Monoplex; species Monoplex corrugatus. The sequence goes on along the minus strand of JAPXFY010001869.1, from coordinate 30,775 downwards.
ACTCCATGGGCGGATCCTTAGGTTATCTGCGTGAAAGCAATGATATGCATACTTTCTCCTTTCCAGGGTTTTCTTTTTTTCCAAGATCATAACGAACAATTAAACGGATTTCATACCTCCCTGGAGGGGGGGGGGGGGTAGTCGCTACGTTGTCGTGGTCAGGAGGTTTATGGTCAATGATCCGTTGAGCTATACCGACGGGTACCACTGGTTGGAAAACAGGGTGTTTCCACTAGTCATGATTCTGATAACTAAGGAAGTTACGTGGACTCTACTTGACAATTCAAACTGATGCCCCTACTAGGGTTACCCATATCGGACAGGTTAAACGGGAGGAATGAGATGAAGCACAGTCCCATCTTCATCCCCGTTTTCATCACCTTCATCTTCACAACTACGAGTGGTTTGCCGGAAACAACTTGTAATCCCACCATCTAGTTACCCGGCCATGGGATGGGTGGCTGTATGTCAGTCAATCATTAGAGTTCACTGTCTGGATTCATGCGGAACGGTTCCAGGCAGATGGACGCCAAGTGAATGGGCATCCACTGTCCCTTAAAAAATAAAGACTAGGTAACAATCACGAGTGGTTTGTCAGAAACAACCTGTAATCTCACCATCGAGTTACCCAGCCATGGGATGGGTGGCTGTACTTCAGTCAGTCATTAAAGTACATTAAAGTACACTGTCTAGATTCATGCGGGACAGTTCCAAGCAGATGGACACCATGTGAATGGACATCCACCGTCTCTTGTAAAATATGGACTAGATAAAACATAGGCTAGGTAAGCCCTAAGACCTGGCCAGTTCATGAGTTTGTGTGCAAGCTTAAGTCTTGTGCCATGATCACCACACACATGGCACCTGTGACGTTAGTACATGTGGAATTCGTTCCGAGCGCGGAGACGTAGTCTTGAGAAACTGAGACTGAAACTGAAACTGAAACTGTCCCTTCCCCAGGACGGCAGCTCTCCTGGGATGACCGACTTAATTCTACCATCATTGAGCCTATGCCTCATTGTCAAAAGAATCCAAACAAAACGCAAAAGAGACACTTATAACGATGGAGACTCGAACTCTGACGCCGAGGTGCGGTAAGAGTCAGGATTTTGGTCCCAATGGTTAGTGGTCAAGGGGTGTTTGTGAGGAAAAACTGTTACATTTGCTCAGCACTTTTGCCATACAAAAAGACTTCCAGGGCCTCATCGGTAGTCCCAAATCGATTACAAATTGTAGAAATGGGTCATACTTGATCGAATGCAAGAACAACAAGCAGTCACAGGAACTACTTAACCTTTTGACTCCCCTACCCTATCCACCACACTGCAAAAACTTAACCCATTAACTCTCTCACCCTGTCCACCAGCTTCCTGCAGGAAACTGGTGGATAGCATGAGAGAGTCAAAGGCTTAAGGTTTTGCTTTGCTAGCATGGTCGATGATGCAAAATGCTGGTGAACAGGGTGTGGAAGTCAAAGAGTTAAAGCAGCAATGTTGGAATGTTGGTGAACCGTGGCATCAAGGTGTCTCCACACAGGGGACTGCACAGTACCAAAGGGGGTAACAAAGTGCCCAGAGTTCATAGGAATCCACGAAGAGGAAAATAAGACAGAATTAACGTACCGGGGTGTAGTGGAGGTACGCCGGGCCATGTTCTGAAAGAGGTCTGAGAGAGCGCCAACGAAGACTTTCCTGACATTCTGTTGTCCTATGTTATCACAATCGCTAAAGATAGGATATCTAAATGTCAAAGCCTCCCTCTATATTCCCTAACCAATGTGATGCTTTAAGTGCCAGAAGTCTGGCCATGTTAGGGACAGATGTCCTGATACGGAAAAATATGGCACGCATTATTAAATGCTTGGATTTACACAACGTGAGACAAAAGCACTACACAGCGTACTCCTTAAAGAACCTCTTCATAACCTCTTTCTCTGGATGCAGTTTTCAACTTCTTTCAAGAGATCAGTAGATTTCATCTGATACGATTATATGTATGGGAAATCGTGAGCCTAATTTTTAACAGTTTATCTTTTTACTTAAACTTGAAAGTTGTCTTTAACCTGATGTTAACTCTTGTATGGTTGTAGTAGTCGGCTGGACTAAAAGCAATATGAACTCCAACTCAGCGGTACCCTTTCCCAGATTGAAATTCCAGGTTGTAGCATTCCATAGCTATGGCTTAAATATCAAAAGGCAGGACATTTTCAATAAATTCATCTGTGGAGGATGTCACATCTTTTCGTCAGTCTGTCTTAACGTGCCGATCACTCTAATCATGTCATCCTGGTATTTGATATAGAAGCAAGCGGTGGGTCTTTTCTTTCTTTCTTTTGTTTTTTGTTTTTTGTTGTTGTTGTGTTGTTGGTTTTTTTTTTTTTTTTTTTTTTTTTTTGCTTAACATTTCTATTCATTTTATACATATGTACATATACAAACAAATTGACAAACAAACGAAAACTCCATTATTCAAATCCATGAAAACAAGCATAACAAGTATCTCACATACATTAGAGACAATCATTCCACAGAATTTTTCCCTGATTACCCCCAGCAATATCAAACTGTACAATGACTAATACACGTTGACAACTTACAATAACAAAAATGTGAAACCTATCATATTTTCCAACTAGAGTACATCTTGATCCCCGTCTGATCTCACACCAAGGTACACGCATTTATGCATACACTTATTTTCCTTCTCTGTCTCTGTCTCTGTCTCTGTCTCTCTCTCTCTCTCTCTCTCTCTCTCTCTCTCTCTCTCTTTCTCTCTCTCTCATTAAGCATTTGCGGTGGGTCTTTTCTTTTTTGTTGTCTTAAGTCATGTTTACACATATATTTCTGGGCGGTGAGATGGAATACATAGAAGGCTATGCTGGTGTGATGAATTCTTCTTGAACAGATTGTAATATTCCAGATTCCATGTACAAACTCTGCGTACTTGTCTGACTGTTAGAAGACCAGTGTGATGTGGCTTGACGGCTGTATGTTAACCCTTTAACTCCCGTACTCTGTCCACCAGCATCCTGCATTGTCCATCATGCTAGAAAAGCAACAACTTAACCCTTTGATTCTCTCACCATACCCACCAGCTTCCTACAGGAAGCTTGTGAATAGGCTGAGGAAGTGAAAGAGTTTAATTTTTTGCAGTTGGTGGATAGGGTACGGGAGTCGAAAGGATAAATATGCGCATACGGCAAAAACACGGCATGAGAACAGAGTAGTCGCTGAAACTGAGAGTAAAAGAGTTTGTACATTATACATCCATTCATTGTAATCATTCAAGCCAGCATAGGACTTTTTTTTTCCATGCCTTTTCTTGTTTGTCTAATTTCACATTAGACTAACAATTCAGCCACGATACTTTGATAACATAAGATCTGTTTGAGATTGTTATCAAATCGATTGTCTGCCCTTTGCGTATTTGATTGATGTTCGGATGACAACCGCAGTCGCGACAACTACACCCATCGGAATAGCAAAATAGGGTCCAACGGTCGTGCAATATAAATGAATAGAAACGATTACAAAACGACACAGGTTACGGGTAATGTGAATACTGTACTCTTAATGAATCACTGCACGCATAAATGAAAGGCCTTGACGGTGATTCAAAACTCGCACTCAACACATATTCCCATGTCCCGTCGCACCGGATTTTATTTCAGCTGTTTTATATCGGCGAGATGCGTGTTTGTAATGAACGTAAGCAGAACACAGTGAAAGTAAATGTTCATCCCGTTTGAGTCGCACCAAGCAATAATAAATCTCTGCTAGTCCCTCCACTCATAGAAAAAAAAAGTCAGTAAAACAAGATGGTCAAGCCACTCTCAAAACCTCCTTTTCTCTATAAGCATAATATTCAATTAAGTTTCAATTTCAGTTTCTCAAGATAACGTCTCCGCGCTCGTAACGAATTCCATATGCACTAACGTCACAGGTGCCATGTCTACGGTGATCATGGCACAAGCTTTAAGCCTGCACATAAACCCATGAGCTGGCCAGGTCATGAGGCCCTACCTAGAATATGATTTATCTAGTCAATATTTTATACTGGTATTGTATATTATATTAAAAGGAAAACTAGTATTGCCTTACAACATACGCAGTTGTCATCGCCTAATTTCATGCACTTTGAAAATTAAATCAGTTCAGCTGTTAAAAGCAGCAGTATTATGATATCAAAACAACAAGCCAGTTTGTTTCATTAATATTTTTTACTATATCTATGACTATAGATGCATGAGTGCATATGGTTAGATATTGTCAGGATAGACTCATTTATGCATGTTTACTCGTGTGTGTTCTGCTCTCTCTCTCTCTCTCTCCTCTCTCTCTCTCTCTCTCTCTCTCTCTCTCTCTCTCTCCTCTCTCTCTCTCTCTCTCTGTTCGTTCATTATTTCTTTTAGCATCTAATCACATATGTGCTTTCAGACGATTGTGTATGTGTGTTGTTTGTGTGTGTGTGTGTGTGTGTGTGTGTGTGTGTGTGTGTGTGTGTGGTGCGTGTGTGTGTGTGTGTGTGTATGCGCTCGTGTGTGTGTGTGTGTCTGTGTCTGTTTGTGGGCATGTGTGTGTGTGTGTGTATGTGTGTGTGTGTGTGTGTGTGTGTGTGTGTGTGTGTGTGTGTGTGTGTGTGTGTGTGGTGTGTGGTGTGTGTTCGTATTGTATGATATATGGGTGCTTCTATGTATATTGGCAATCTGTGTCTTGTAAAGCATGCAATATGCAGGAAATCCAGATAAATTTGGAAAACAGTGCTGTACATTAACCTTTTTACTCCCGCACCTTGTCCACCAGCATCCTGCGTGGCCAACCATGCAAGCAAAACAAAACAAAAACTGAAAACTGAACCAAATCAAATTAACATACGTTCCTTGGGCTCTTCGTCCGATTGTACGTTCGTTCGTTCTTTGATTTAACGTCTTTTCACTATAAGTGAAACTTCACGTCTTCTGTTGAATATCAGCTGTTCTGCGCTGTTCAGATGTGACTGTGCTATCTGTGCACTGCTGTCGTCAGCTTACTCTGTTGTGGGCAATGCCTTCCCAGTTCATGATGTTGATGCCACACCACTATGTGATTGTTAATGTTAGTGTTGTTTAACCCTTTGATTCCCGCACCCTATCTACCAACTGCAAAAACTTAACCATCTGACTCTCTCACCATATCTACCAGCTTTCTGCAGGAAACTGGTGGATAGGGTGAGGGAGTCAGAGGGTTAAGTTTTTGTTTTTCTGGCATGCTTGACAATGCCGGATGCTGGTGGACAAGGTGCTGGAGTCAAAGGGTTAAAGCCCCGCCGACTGCGTAGAGCCATATCAGGGCTATAATTGCTTCAAAACATACTGTTGTTGTTACTGTTGTTGTTATTTATAGCCCAGCCGACTGCGTAGAGCCATTTTAGGACTATAACAGCTTCAAAAACACAAAACTTCAACAGGGGGGGGGGGGGGAGAAAAGAAAATTAAGTACATATATCGATGCATTCACTCACAAAATTCAAGGAGATGCCCTCGGCGTTGACCACTCCATCCAATTTACCGCACAGGGGATTTAAAAAAACACCTGAATACAAATGTAAGCATACCTAAGGACATCAAAACATACATTAAACACGGGCCTATATTGCCTGTAATTGCTTCCGCATATCTCAGGCCCCTTGAGTCAAAAATGCACTAAATAATGTACCCAATTATCAATCCTAAGAAAAAGTACGTAAGACTTTATCGAACACATACAGGTGAATGAACCAGCAAGGCAGAAAATGATA
>JAPXFY010001869.1:17500-20000 GCA_030674185.1 Monoplex corrugatus | reverse complement strand
ACAAGAGTTCCTCTCTTGATCACTCACCAAACATACCCAAAACACTCATTCACTCGCACTGACCTCACACAATCTACAACAATGATAAGAACAACAGCATCAATAACAATAATAATAATGATAATAATAATTATAACAATAATAATAACAGTTGTATGCATCTGTCGATGGGTACCATGAACCCAAAGCATGATGGATCGTAACCTTCTACATTCGTATGCATAATTTACACACACACACACACACACACACACACACACACACACACACACACACACACACACACACACACACACACACACACACAATACATACACACACACACACACACACACAATACATACACACACACACACACACACACACACACACACACACACACACACACACACACACACACACACACAATATATATATACACACACACACACACACACTGTTTACTTGAAAAACACAACTTTAGTCCTTTTGATTTCCGTCTTTAATCAGGATTTTATACATGTAACACCATCTATATGAACCAAACAACGGTGCCATGAAATGATATGTATAATATACATATGCATATTTATTTATCTATCTATCTATTTATATGTCCATTTAATTAATTATCTATCTATTCATTTACTTATACATCTCTATTTATATTTGTTTATTTATGTATATGTCCATTCAATTAATCGTCTATCTGTTCATCTATTCATTATTTTTTTCATTCGTTTATTAATGCGTATATTCTTTATTTCCTTTTCTAATTAATTAGTTAATTTACTTATTTATTTATCTATTTATTTATTTATTCATTCATTTATTTATTTATTTATTTATTTATTTATAAAGAGTACGGAATTAATACAAATGTCATGCCATACATAAGGGAAAGTATAGATGCCTTCACGTGGCAGAGTGCCGAATCTAAAACAGATAAAGACTGTCCCATTACCCTGAGGTCGTAAGGGGTGTGAGGTGGTAGACAACCCAACTTCTCTGTGCGACAGTATCATGAGGGCGGTGCCCATCTCATCCCCCCACTGCCTTCACCTTCTCTCACTCAGAACAGGGTCAGGCACCCAGTCACAGCTGGAAGGAACGGAGGCCGTACGCAAAGTTTTTATCTAGCCAGACAGCACTTCCGCAGGCTTATTGAAAGATTCTTTCTCTATGCCAAATACATGTATGCCTCCCATCTTCACCTGCAGGAACAAAAAATGGATATCAAGATAGATAACAACGGACACAGATTTTGTATCAAATTTGTAATGAAGCAGATTGTATGTATTATGTAACTACCAATGCAAATAATCGATTAAAAAAAAAGAAAATTGACAAAAAAGTAAAATTAATTATTCTCCTAAAAGAAATTAACATCATTCTTACAAACATTGGCAAGGTTACGCAAACAAATAATCATCTATAAATTGGAAAGTATATGGCTTAGTTTATACTTGCAAAATAAACCAAAACAAACAAAACAAAACAAAAAAGAACGCTAGAGAATCAAACCTGAAATGAAATAAAATGTGGAGTGAAATGTAAAATATACTTTAATCACTGCTATATCAACTTACTGTGTGGAAATATGGTTCCTAGGTACAGTCCATTTCGCTTATAGCTCACGCAATTTCCCATTTTTGTCTTTCATCAACATCTTTCCATTAAAAAAAAAAAAGAAAAGGTGTTTCGCTTTTTTCTGAACACTTGCTCGAACTTTTTTCTAAGCACTTGTTCGAACACTTTTCTAAGCACTTGTTAAAACATTTATCTAGACATTTCTCCGAATTTTTTCTAGACACTTGCTCGAACTTTTTTCTAGACACTTGCTTGACCTATTTTCTAGACATTTGCTCGAACATTTTTCTAGACACTTGTTCGAACTTATTTTTAAAGCACTTGTTCTAACTTTTCTCTAGACACTTGCTCGAACTTTTTTCCAGACATTTGTTCGAACTTTTTCAAAGCACTTGTTCGAACTTTTTTCTAAGCACCTGTTCGATCTTTTTTCCTAAGCAATTGTTCGAATGCATTTGTTCGAACTTTTTTCTAAGCACTTGTTCGAAATTTTTTCCTAAGCAATTGTTCGAACTTTTTTCCTAAGCAATTGTTCGAATGCACTTGTTCGAACTTTTTTCTAAGCACTTGTTCGAACTTTTTTCCTAAGCAATTGTTCGAATGCACTTGTTCGAACGTTTTTCTAAGCAGGGCCCACTTGTTCGAACTTTTTTTCCCAGGCAATTGTTCGTACTTTTTTCTGAGCAGTTGTTCAAACTCTTTTCTAAACAATTGTTCGAACTTTTTTCTAAGCACTTGCTGGAACTTTTTTCTAAGCATTTGCTCGGAATTTTTTGTAGGCATTTGTTCGAATTTTTTTTCCTTAGCACTTGTTTGAACTACACAAGCAGGCTGTGGATCTCCCAGCACGAACTGAAATTGAACGATACCCTATCTATACACAAATTATTTTAAAATTCTAGACTAGGTTTCTGGGCACAAGTGTTGTACA
>JAPXFY010001869.1:12500-15000 GCA_030674185.1 Monoplex corrugatus | reverse complement strand
CTGAATTTTAGGATGAAAATCATATCTCAAAATTTAGGCCATACAAATCGCCAAGAATCAGAACGATCAAGATATATCTGAAAAATGATCAGTCTTAGAATCATGGCCCTGTTAGTTGCTTAGCATTACAGAATGATCACGATTGTTCTTTGAGAAGACTGATCAGATCTTGGCAAGTTTGCTGATAGTGACAAACGATGACAGAAAAGCCTTCAACGAATGGTTTTTTTTAATTTACAGACTCGTTTTACCAAGATCTGGTCGTGTACGTGACATGTTACATGTGACTATCTGAAACGCTCGTCGTCAATGTAGAAGCTGTACCCGATTTAAGTTCTGACGTAGAAGACAAATGCTTCCCCTTAAACTTTCCAGTGATTTTCTTTGTCAGCATATGTGTCACTCGCTCATTGACAATGAATGCCAGAGCAATGAAGGTGCCTTGCAAACTATTCAGAATGGTGAACGTCCATACAATCCAGGCTTGTGGTTCAAAGGCCACACCTAACCCCAACAGCCAAGTGAATCCCAGAGCAGCAGACATTTTGACGTACACCAGAAGGCGCCGTCCTTCAGAACGGCGTGAGTTGACCATGCGAGAAACGCGTGTGGTTCTTTCAATGCCAATAACAGCCGCAAGAAAGGCCAACAGATTGACAGCAAGAGAGACTCCTAAAGGAATGAAAAAGGTCCAGATATTTGCCTTCCCATTGCCAATCCATCCACATACCTTGTGGCCATAATCCATGGTAAAACTGATTGATGGAATCGCATCCAGAGTGAGACAGGTGGCAACAAGAACCAGTGGCAAGCCCCAACACACCAAGCTGTACCGGTAGAATGCTCTTATGGCTTCTTGAAGCGTTTTCTTATGGGCTGACAGAGAGAAGAAAGTAGTGGCCATGTGAACAGCTATAGCAGACATCCAAGCAAAAGCAGCCAGCCACGTGAAATGGGCCAGTACAGCGATCACACGGCAAACTGTTTTATTCTGAATATCTATGATAAGCGTCAGGTGACCGGCCAGCAAGCAGGCTACCAGACTCATCAGGATTTTACCTGGCAGAGTTCTCAGCTCTGGAAGCAAACAGTAAACGATTAAAACGAAAACGAGACTGACTATAGAAAAGACACCGAGTCCAAAGACGACATACTTTTGATTAGGGTTAATGTTGAATAGATCCAGTCTGTCCCAGAAGTTATAATTCTTGAAACGTGAACACACCAGAACCTCATCATCACGAACTTCATACTCATCTTCGTCAAACACTGTGTCAGTGCCTTGTATCGTCAGACTTCCATTCTCTATGCGGGTTTGGTTCTTGGGATAAGCATTTGCAACACAGCTTATCGATGAGTTGGAAATATGTTGCTCACAAATGATTGCCTTGATGACTTGTCTGAAATTTTCTTTTTCTTCACCAAGATGTTTGGTTTCTTTTTCGGTATCTTCTTCAAAGCCATCCTGTTGATCAGGTGTGTTTTCCCCCGCAATATTATCAGAAGTCTCTGAATCATTTGGTTTCGAATCCCAGTCCTTCTCTTTATCTTGTTCTTCCTTCATGTCATCAAGTTTAGATTTTTGATAACTCAGTACAACTGTAAATGGGACATTTTCTAACGGGTATAGCTGCTGGACTCCTTGGCTTTTGAGATTTACAAACAACTTGTTGTCCTTTTCTGTAACATTTGTATTGTCATATGTCACAGGCTGAACGCCATCTGGACATACCGATGTGACATTGGAAATCTGGGGATCGCTGTTGCTTAGTGTTACATTTACAGGCATATCACTGAAATCTGGGGGAAAGTTTTCGAACAAATTCATACAGTCATTGTATAACTCTGTAAAATCAACATCAGGAGTAAAAGTGAAGAGGATATGTAATTTGCGGTTATCGTCTGAACAGGAAATTTCAAAATTACGTTCATCGAAAATGTTTGAAAGTTGAATTTGATGAAACAAACTTAACGGTGAATATATTCCGGGATCCATCATCATGACTGACTGGCAGCTCAGGGACTGAGGCAGCCACACCTGGATTGACAGAGAGTCTGTTCCATTGCCGAGTAGTTGGGTGTGTCCATCAACCACCATGTTACTGGGCACACATTTCTGGTCTAGAAGTACATAGCCTGTAAAGCAGGTCAGTTTACGACACATTCTGTCCTCATGGTCGTACACTTCGTCGTCTGTGCAGTTGAGCCCAGGCCAGGCCACCAGTTGACCACCTATTTCAACCCCAGACTCGTCCTCACTAAGGTAAAACAGTTTTGTTATTCCTTTAAATGTGATCTGACTTCCTAGTTTCTTTTGAACATCATCATCGCCACATGGCTTGAAAAACTCGTTCAACACATAGTCTGTTCGGCATTTTAAGCAATGGGGATTTTTAGCTGTAAAGGTGTCTGTATCGTTCCCATTAACCCATACAGGAAGCATGTGCGCTGAACAAAACAAAACGTCATTTTCACTGCAAGAACTGTTTAAATGTGAATT
>JAPXFY010001869.1:0-10000 GCA_030674185.1 Monoplex corrugatus | reverse complement strand
TCTCTCTCCTCACACTCCTTGATCTGTCTGCATGCAGCCTTTGATACCATTGATCATGGTATTCTCCGTTCTAGACTTCATCATACTTTTGGCATCTCTGACATTGCTCTGTCCTGGTTCACTTCATACCTATCAAACAGAAAACAAATTGTTCTCATCAATAGCACTTACTCTCAACCTGCATATCTGACCTGTGGTGTTCCACAAGGATCTGTCCTTGGCCCTGTTCTTTTCACTCTTTACACCTCCCCTCTGTCCACCATCATCAACTCCAACTCTATGAAACACCACTTCTATGCTGATGACACCCAACTTCAAGACAGTGACTCACCTGATAATATACAGCGCCTGTTGACTCGCACCACTGAGTGTTACTCGGACATTAAGAACTGGATGACGTTCAACAAACTTCAGCTTAATGACGACAAGGCAGAAGCTATCCTCATTGGCACCCGTCAAAAACTTTCTCAGCTGCTTCCTCTTTCTCTCCCATTATGTAACACATCAGTCCCAATTTCTGATTCAGCTAAAAACCTTGGTGTCTGCATTGACTCTACCCTCTCCATGAACAACTTTGTTTCTCAAACTGCCAGATCTTGCTACTATCATCTCCATCGTATAAGGCTGATCAGGAAGTATCTTTCTGTCGAAACAACTGCAAAACTCGTTCTCTCCTTCATAATGTCTCGCATTGACTATTGCTTTTCACTCCTGTCTGGTCTTCCTGCCTCCATCATTCACATCCTACAGCGCATTCAAAACAATGCTGTACGCCTTGTACTCAAAAAGAAAAAAGCTGACCACATATCTCCTCTCCTGGCACAACTTCACTGGCTCCCTGTATCAAAGCGCATACAGTACAAACTAGACACCATGTGCTACAAAAGCCTCAATAACGCAGCCCCCGATTACCTGTCAAGCCTACTTGAGATCTATCTTCCCTCACGTACCCTCCGCTCTGCCTCCGATCCTCTGACTTTTCGCTTTCCACGCACTAAGCTCAATACATATGGTCCACGAGCCTTCTCTGTTTCTGGTCCACTCTCCTGGAACAAACTTCCTCTCTCAGTCCGTCAGCAACCTACTTTTGTCTCCTTCAAGTCCGCTCTCAAAACTCACCTTTTCTCCTCCGCATAAAATCCTAACCTCACTCAACCCCCCCCCCCTCCCCCTCTGCAGCCTGTCTCCGCTCGGAGGGGAATCACATGGTTATAATATATAATTGCTCTCTATAATTTCCCATTGCTTTTATTCTTTCTCCCCATTTATAGCCATGCGTGTGTGTGTGTGTGTGTGTGTGGGTGTGTGTGTGTGTGTGTGTGTGTGTGTGTGTGTCTGTGTGTGTGTGTGTGTGTGTGTGTGTGTGTGTGCGTGCGTGTGTGTGCGTGCGTGCGTGCGTGCGTGCGGGTGTGTCTGCTTCAGCGCTTAGATTTGATTTTATCAAGATTTTGCGCTATATAAATATTGTAATTATTATTATTATTATTATTATGAGTGTGTGTCTAAGCGCGCGTGCGTGTGTGTGTGCGAGAGTTAGTGAGTGTGTGTGTGTGTGTGTGTGTGTGTGTGTGTGTGTGTGTGTGTGTGTGTGTGTGTGTGTGTGTGTGTGTAAGTGTGTGTGTGTTTGTTTGTGTGTGTGTGTGTGCGTGTGCGCGTGCGTGTGTGAGTGCGTGCGCGTTAGAACAAACGTATAATAAAAGTAAACTGCTAACACAGCGACAAGAAGAAGATAGAAACAGACAAATCCGTCTGTCGGTGAGAAAAATGCATCATATTAGCAACAGTTTTCACCGTTGTTTGTGGGTAAAGTTTTGATTTGTACGGTTAAGGCCGCCACGACGTCACACGCAACACATATAATTGTTTGTTTGTTTGTTTGTTTTTGTTGTTGTTGTTGTTGTAAAAATGGCTGGTACTAAATGTGGTGTCCCAATCCAAGCATAAACACTTTCTCGTCTTTTTAGACTCCCTCTAGTGAGGATGGGCGCCGCCCTCGTGGTGCTGGCCCCGAGAAAAGTTGAGGTCTCTGCCACCTCACTATGGAACTATCTAGGTAGGACCTCAGGACGTGACCAGCACATGGGTTTATGTGCAGGCTTAAGGCTTGTGCCGTGATCATTCTGGATCTTCTCCATCACATGGAGCTGTGACTTTAGTGCATATGGAATTCGTTCCGAGCACGGAGACGTCATCTTGAGAAATTGAAACTGAAACACAGACTTCCTTTCTGCTTTGCAGGCAATTGCTGGCCGAAACATCAGTCACCCCGAGCATCTGAAATTCTCTGAACTCTTTTTATATCCTAAAAGTGACGGTTGCCACACTAGCTGTTTATTTTGTTTTTTGTTTTTTTTTAACCAGGGTTCCCGATCACATTGGTATTCGAGGCAATGAAAATGCTGATTGTCTTGCAAAGAATGCCACAAAGGAAAAGATATCTTAATCCTTCGTTTCTTACACAGATCTGAAAGCCAAAGTACAAAATTATGTAAAAAAAAAAATCTCTGGCGGGAGGATTGTAACAAGCAGACAGACATCAAGCTTTTTTCAAGTCCGCCCCGACCTTACACTGATTCTCCCATCTGTTCTACATGCAAGAATCTAGCTATTGCAACAATCTACTGCGATCAAACTGGAAAAAAACACACCAAAATTGCAACCTGGAATGTGAGGACATTGCTGCAGAAGGGAAAATTAGAGAATGTCAAGATGGAGATGCAAAGGCTTAACTTTGATGTTTAAGGACTAGGCGAAGTGAGACGTAAGGGGGCAGGTCTGATAACATCAGGAGAGGATAGAATAATATGTTCTGGTGGAAACACACATGAAAGAAGATACAATTTTTTTAATAAAAATGGCTGGCACTAAAGCTGGCGTCCCAAGCCAAGCATAAACACTTTCTCGTCTTTTCAGACTCCCTTTCTGCTTTGCAGGTAATTGCTGTCGAAACATCAGTCACCCCAAGTATCTGAAATTCTCTGAACTTTTTTTCTCTCCTAAAAGTGACTGTTGCCACATTTTTTTTTTTTTTTTAATCTGGATTCCCGGTCACATTGGTATTCGAGGCAATAAAAATGCTGACTGTCTCGCCAAGAATGCCACAAAGGAAAAGATGTCTGAATCCTTCATTCTTACACAGATCTAAAACCTAAAGTACAAACCTATATTTTAAAAAAATCTCTGGCAGGAGTATAGGAACAAGCAGACAGACAACAAATTTCCAAATCTGCCCCGACCTTACACCGATTCTCCCATCTGTTCTAGGGAACCGTTGGAAAGAGACAGTGTTGTGGATGTTGCACATGAGACACACATCCTACACTCATACCTTTTCACTCAGCGTCAAAACACCTTTTATGGACTTGCACGGTGTGAGACATAAACACTATACATTGGACTACTTTAAAAAAAAGAACTCTTCAGAGATGTTTTCCCGATGCAGTTTTCAAGTTTTCATAAGCGATAAATAGATTTCATCTGATATAAGTATGGTAAAGATTTTTATTTAGATTTCAGATTGAAAGATTAATCGTGAATTTGGTTTTTAACTTTTTTGTTTAAAACTTTCACCTGGTAGCCAGCTATTTCAACGTGGTGTTAGCCCTGATATGGCTCTAGAAGTCGGCTGGGTTTTAAGCAATATGAACCCGAACCTAAACCCCAAATTTAAAGCTGCTCTTGAAGAAAACCCAAAAGTTTTTCCTCTTCTTGAAATCCATATCTGTCGTCATGAGAAAAAGATGGACTTCCGCAAATTTCCAGACAGCCCACCATGGGCCTTGAAAACACCCAAGGTTTGTTTTGATCTGGCTTCCTTCCGTAAAGACTCTACCAGTTCATTGGTATACGAATAATTTTGTGCAGAACTCTGTTCAAAAATTTATGTCCGCCTTCAAAATATTCAAAATCGGACCAAAGTCTGACGAAGGTGTTGCTGCTGCTGCTGCTGCTTTCTGTTCTGCTATCTAAAATGTTTAAATAATCTTCAACATAAGTCAGGAGACGGCCTGTGTGATGAATATCATTATCAATGGCATGATCCATGAAAATATTTTCAGTCGGGGTACCACCTAGTCCTTCGAAACGCTGTCCATTCAGACCGACAGCCAAAAGGATTGGTTAGACGTGAAGATAAAAGGAGTGGTTAGACGTGAAGATAAAAGGAGTGGTTAGACGTGAAGATAAAAAGGAGTGGTTAGACGTGAAGATAAAAGGAGTGGTTAGACGTGAAGATAAAAGGATTGGTTAGACGTGAAGATAAAAGAATTGGCTTGACGTGAAGATAAAAGGATTGGCTAGACGTGAAGATAAAAGGATTGATTAGACGTGAAGACAAAAGGATTGGTTAGACGTGAAGATAAAAGGATTGGTTAGACGTGAAGATAAAAGGATTGGTTAAACGTGAAGATGCCATTCGATATATTCCACATCTATAACGAACAGATGGGGAATACATTAAAGACCTTTTTGGGGATGACAGAAACGAAGAACACTTTATAAAAAAGAACTTTGAAGAATCACCCATAATGAAAGATGAAGTTAGAGCAGCACTGAAAAAGATGAAACCAGGAAAAGCCCCAGGACCAGACAACATTACTACAGAGATAATTGAAACTCTGGAGGAATTTGGCATAGAAAAAATAACAGTCCTCCTAAATGAAATTTGCGACACTGGAAAAATCCCCGAAGATATATCAAAATCAATTTTCATTGCACTTCCAAAGAAGACAGGGGCTATAGAATGCGAACTCCATCGCACAATCAGTTTGATGAGTCATGTAACAAAAATCCTGTTAAGAATAATCATGATGAGGACAAGGAATAGAATCAAAAGAGAAATAGCAGAAGAACAGTGTGGATTTGTGGAAGGGAAAGGAACTATTAATGCCATATACATCCTAAGAACTATTATAGAGAGGTCAATTGAGATGAATAAGGATTTGTATTTATGCTTTGTTGACTATACCAAGGCTTTCGATCGGGTAAGGCATGAAGAATTGATCAACCAACTGGAGAGACTCAATGTTAATGGAAAAGATCTACGAATAATCAGAAATATGTATTGGGAACAAACAGCTGCAATGAGAATAGAAAACAATATAAGCTCTTTCCAAAACATCAAAAGAGGAGTCAGACAGGGTTGTGTTTCGTCACCAGATCTGTTTTCACTTTACAGCGAAAACATCATGAGAAACCTAGAAGAAGACCTTGGATTAAAGATTGGAGGGAAAATGATAAACAATATTCGATACGCAGATGACACCGTGCTAATTGCAGAAAATGAAAGGGACCTACAAAACCTTGTGAATATACTAGAAATAGAAAGCAAAGGTAAGGGGCTGGAACTAAACAGCAGGAAGACTGAAGTCATGGTGATCAGTAAAAAACATGAAATCCCCTCATGCAAAAGAACAGCAAATGGCACAACCTTGACACAGGTTGATAAGTTTAAAAACCTGGGAACGATCATTTCATCAGACAGCAGATGCACATCAGAAATAGCCAGCAGAATTGGCCAAGCCAAAACAGCATTCAAGAAGATGACAAGCATTCTTACCAACAAATGCCTATCAATTAACATCAGGAAGGGAGTTCTTGAATGTTATATAGAACTAATACTGTTGTACGGATGTGAGGCGTGGACAGTCAACAAGCAAAGCCAGAACAAGATTGAGGCAGCCGAAATGTGGTTTTTAAGAAGAATGTTGAGAGTTCCATGGACAGCAAAGAAAACAAACGAGACAGTCTTGATGGAGGCAGACACAAGTAGATCACTCATAAGGAAGAGTAGGAAAAGACAGGCAACATTTATAGGCTATTTTATGAGGAAGGGGGATTTGGAGCACCTGGTCACAACGGGAAAGCTGGAGGGAAAGAGAGTACCAGGTAGACCCAAGGAGTAAATACTAGATGGACTTGCAGAGTGGCTGAAGATGAGGAGGGTGGAGGAGATGCTTAGGGTAACAAGAGATAGAGACAGATGGAAGTCCATGATCGCCAACGCCATGTGGCAGGGCACCTGATGATGATGATGATGATGATAACGAACAAAAGAAGACAAAGAAAAGAAACAATCTGACCTTTTTATTGATTATGTGGGTCTGTGGTCCTCGACACTCATCGCCGATGTATTATTAGTGGTTTCACTTATGTCTAACCGCTAGATGTGACCGTGCTATTTTGAGTCACAGGTAATATGGTAACAACGTATACAAAAAAGACTAAAAAAAAAAAGTGTGAAACGTGTCAAATTACTACAGCGCTGACAGGTCATGCACTAACAAATCTCAATAGTCTGTTTACCTGTAGCGGTGTCTGGAGGGCTGTTGTCTCCTACCGAAAAAGGAATGTTGAGCTGAGCACATGTCATGACAAACAGCAAAACTGCTGAAACAAACAAGTCATATATAGTACACAATAACGATATAAAACAGACCTTCAATAAAACCATCACACGCCTACAGCCGACGATTTCACCCAATAATTGGAGTTCACTATGGACATACTATATAGTTCTTTCCATGTGTCTAGGGGTTTGTCTGACAAACTTATAGTGACCACCAGTCTGCCGATGATTTCGAATTTTTGGACGAACTAATTGAAACAGAAGCACTAGATTTACACACATGCTTGCCATATCAATCCCACAACCATACATCAGTCAGTCACTGAATGATTCATTCAGTCAAGCTCATGCAGATTGACACGTTTATGACCCAGTCGATCACGAAACCCATCTCAGCAATGTGAAGCGTTGGGGATGCAGGGTGATCTTTCAGTATAAATAGTAACCCCATCTTCTAGAAATTCTGTGCTAGGAATTTCCTCTTTTCTGTCACTCTCTTTTGTTTCTTTCTTCCTCCTTTGCTTTTCATCATTCATTCCCGCCATTTTCTGCCGTGCTGGTCCATTCAGCTGTACGTGCTCGATAAAGTCTTGCGTACTTTTCCTTAGGATTGATAACTGGGTACATGTGTTAATTAATTTTAAGTGCATTTTTGGCTATAGGGAGGTGAGATATGCGGAAGCAATTTTAGGAATTTCAGGCCTATTTTGATAATGTTTTAGTGTCCTTAGGTATGCTTAAATTTGTATTTAGGTGTGTTTTTTAAATCCCCTTTGCGATGAATTGGACGGAGTGGTCAAAGCCAGGGACACGTCCTTAGATTATGTGCGCAAATGCATTGATATGAGTACTTAATTTTCTGGGGGGGGTTTTCCCTGTTGAAGTTTTGTACGTTTTGAGGCGGTTGTAGCCCTAATATGGCTCTGTGCAGACGGCTGGGCTTTAAACAACAATAGCAATAACAATAACATAACTTCTCTTCCTGTTCTTTTTCAGGAACGGAACAATCAAGTCAGGCTGGCATAAGAAAAATAATCTGTGGTGTGTATGTATGACGCCCCACTGGCCCTGTCCATTGATGAAAACTACCTGGCATACACAAATGATTCTTTATTCCGCTAGCTTACAACACACACACACACACACACACACACACACACACCACACACACACACACACACACACACACACACACACACAACACACACACACACACACCACGCACGCACGCACGCACGCACGCACGCACGCACGCACACACGAAAAAGAATCAGAACGCGTATTTAATACAACCAGACAAAACATGTGTTCAGGGGTATATCAGACGAACACATACTTACTACCAGTCCGCCAATGCAGCCACACACTTTTTAACTAATAAAGCAGCCTTTAAAAAAAACAGCACACTAGAAAATTATACTTCTGTTTCTGTACTTTTTCAGGAAGGGAACAATCAAGTCAGATTGACATAAGAGAAATGACCTGTGGTGTGTATGTATGACGCCATACTGTCCATGCCCACTAAAGAAAACTTAGCACATCATCATCATGTACCCTGCCGCAGGGTGTTGGCGATCATGGCCCTCCACACGAATCTATCCCTTGTCGCTGCAAGTAGGCCTTCAAATCCCACCCTCTCTGTCTTCAGCTATCCTGTAAGTCCGTCCAATATTTTCTCCCTGCGTCTACCTGGTGTTCTCTTTCCCTCCAGCTTATCTGTTGTGGCCAGGTGCTCTATTCTCCTTTCCTCATAAAATGGCCTATGAACGTTGCTTGTCTTTTCCTAATCTTCTTTATTAATAATCTTCTTGTGTCTGCCTCCTTCAAGACTGTCTCGTTTGTTTTCTTTGCTGTCCATGGCACTTTCAACTCTGCTTTGCGTGTTGACTGTCCACACCTTAGAACCATTCAACAGTATCGGTTTTATATAACATTCAAGAACTTTCTTCGTGATGTTAATTGATGGGCATTTGTTGGTAAGAACGCTTTTCATCTTACTGAATGTTGTTTTGGCTTGGCCGATTCTCAGATATTTAAACTTAACAATCTGTCTCAAAGTTGTGCCATTTAATGTTATTTTGCTTGATGGGATATTTTGGGTTTGTTTTTTTTACTGATTACCATGACTTCAGTCTTCTTGCTATTTAGCTCCAGCCTTTATTTTTGCTTTCTATTTCTATTATATTCACAAGGTTTTTTAGATCTTTTTCATTTTACCTAGCATATACAAGTGATTTTTTCATTCCGCTAGCTTACAACTTTTGGCTTACCATACACAAATATCACTGGAGACATTATAGACAAAACATTTGTTTACTCTCTGGAAATAGAATGTTACGAATTCTATATTGAATGTAATCTTGCACAAGTTTCATGTCTGAAAGCATGCAATTTTTTTTATACTTATACGATTCAGTTTGTGAAAACAGGCAACGTGATTTCCAATAATGAAGAACAGTTGACAGGTTACGCTCTCTTTCTCTTACCTGTTTATTTATCTAATACTCCTTACTTTTGTATTTATTCACCTACTTACTTCTTATTCACTTACTTACTTACTTACTTACTTACTTCTTACTTACTTACTTACTCACTTACTTACTTACTTACTTACTTACTTACTTGCCTGCTTGCTTGTTTGCTTGCTTGCTTGCTTGCTTACTTACGTACTTATTTACTTAATACCGATCTATGATTAAGAAAATATTATCTTCACCTAGTTGACAGACAGCTGAGCATTTGTGCATTGACTGGGGGTGGGTGGGTGTCTGTCAAGTGAGACGAGTTTATACAGAATAACTGGTGTGCTGTTATTCAGACCTTTAATAATTGATTTATTGCTTTATGTACATATATATATATTATATCTACTTCTATATCTATGTATCTATGTATCTACATAAATATGTACATGTCATTTACATGCAACCAAGATAATTCCAGAGGTAGCTGATAAAATATCAGTATAAAATATAGACTAAGTACAACAGTCTAGGTAGGGCCTCAGGATCTGGCCAGCTCATGGGTTTTTGTGCAGGCTTAAGGCTTGTGCCATGACCACCACAACATGGCACCTGTGAGTTAGTGCATATGGAATTCGTTCCGAGCGCGGAGACGTCGTCTTGAGAAACTGAAATTGAAATTGAAACAGAATCTACGGTAAACTTACCTAGACCTCCAACTTTCGCAGCGTGGTATCCCATAGTGACGGCCCCAGTATCAAACGTTGGCAAAAGGTCCTTCAATTTCCAGTCAATTCATCTATAAACATGTGCATACAACCGTCTGAGAAAACACTGTTCGGATCAGGAAAAAAAAGGTAAATCTATAAAGAACACCCAACTCCACTCAGTGACTATCTTAATATGATACTCGGGTCAGCTTATGGCTTGTTGTAGAAAGCTACTAGGTCCCATCCACCGTCATTTCAAAACTTCAGCCGCTCGTAAGGTGTTGTGAAGACGTAGTGTGTCTTCAGATCATTAAGAGAATTAGGATAGCGTGTATGGGGCTGTTCCGGTGCGACAAATACTTTTTGAATAAAACCCCAAAATTCAGAGCTCTACACACGAATCTCACGCTCCGTCAGGTAAGCGACGTTTAGGCGGGAAGGCCAGCTGGCTAGTGCGGTGTGCATTGACTGGCAGCACAGTA
>JAPXFY010001868.1:30000-31658 GCA_030674185.1 Monoplex corrugatus | reverse complement strand
TGCTGTCTATCTAGATTGTATGGCCCCTGACCTGCTGTCTATCCAGATTATATGGCCCCTGACCTGCTGTCTATCCAGAGTATATGGCCCCTGACCTGCTGTCTATCCAGATGATATGGCCCCTGACCTGCTGTCTATCCAGACTGTATGGCCCCTGACCTGCTGTCTATCCAGAGTATATGGCCCCTGACCTGCTGTCTATCCAGATTGTATGGCCTAGACGTGCTGTCTATCCTGAGTATATGGCCCCAACCTGCTGTCTATCCAGACTATACGGCCCTGATCTGCTGTCTATCCAGACTATACGGCCCTGACCTGCTGTCTATCCAGACTATCCTCCTGTCCCAAATTATGTGCACTGCTCTCAGAGTGATCTGAATTTTGAGGGTTTGTCGGTGTGTTGGAAAACCGAAAATGAAAAGGGAGGGGGGGGGGGGGAGCAGTGCATTAAATGGATCAGCAAAAAGCAAGCAAATAAACACACAAACAAATAAAACAAAACAAGCAAATAAATCAAAGCAGACAAACAAGCAAACAAATAGCCTACCGGTCCAGATGAGAGTTTTCAGTTGTTCAGCCTTTGAATGTTGAAACCAAAATGTTTAGTATCTATATGCACATGTACACACTGAAAAGCAAAATTCAGCAAAGTTTGCCATTTATCCAGTTAAGTGTGTGTTTTTTTCTCGTAGCATTTGCATAAACCGATAGAAAGAATGCGTGTTGACTGTTTTGATAATCAGAAGGGGTCAGACTTGCTGTACGATCCTCATTACCACTACAGGGGACAAAGGATCAGTGTGTCTGTTCACATGCTGACAGAAAAAAAAAACTGTTGTCGGGAAGTTTACTCTCTTTGTGAGCGAATTGCTGAACAATGCCACAGGCAACGTTGGGGTAATGTGTTCAGAGACACAAGAATTCCCCCTAGCGGCTTGAGATCACCCTGATTACTGCCTGGCTCCCCAGTAATGCCAAACAAAGGAACATGTAATGCGCAGAGAGCTCGTCAGATTCTTCAGGTGGATTTCAGCGCTGCCTTGTTTTTGAGCATGATCAGAGGCAAAGCATTCAGGCAATCTGCACCACGATTTCTAAAACATCACACCGGTATCTTTGGTCCTACTGACAATGCGAGACTGTTATTACAGGATTGGTAACGGGCGTGTGTGTGTGGCCAAGGGACACAATTGGGGATGGTGGTTACCGTGCTGATTAGCAGTGTACACAAGACAGCAGTCAGACAATCCCTTTTAACCCTTTCGCATTCGCACTGCTAGATGTAAAGCTAGCTCCTAGTATTCGCATTTTTCTGACATTTTTTCATCCGAATACAGTCATGCTGACAAACATACTGCCATTCACTTGTTTGAAAGTACAGAAGAAAGATACCACAGAAACCACATCGACGCTGTGTAACCAGCTGGAGTGTGCTGTCTGCTGCGGGCCGTTGTTTAAGATTCGTGTGTGTGTGTGTGTGTGTGTGTGTGTGTGTGTGTGTGTGTGTGTGTGTGTGTGTGTTAAATTGTACCTCCTCCTTGCCTCCTCTTCATTAAAATAACAAATAACAGTCCCTTGACACATACTGCAGACACCACATCACCATCCATGGCTATTCCCGTTACCGAGTAGAAGCAGATGATACTATTAATGTATCG
>JAPXFY010001868.1:25000-27500 GCA_030674185.1 Monoplex corrugatus | reverse complement strand
GGTATTATTTCACGTTGTAAGACCTATGGGTATTATTTCACGTTGTAAGATCTATGGGTATTATTTCACGTTGTAAGACCTATGGTTTATTTCACGTTGTAAGATCTATGGGTATTATTTCACGTTGTAAGACCTATGGGTTATCATTTCACGTTGTAAGATCTATGGGTATTATTTCACGTTGTAAGACCTATGGGTTTTTCATTTCACGTTGTAAGATTATGGATTATTTCACGTTGTAAGACCTATGGTTATATTTCACGTTGTAAGATCTATGGTATTATTTCACGTTGTAAGATATGGTATTATTTCACGTTGTAAGACTATGGGTATTATTTCACGTTGTAAGATCTATGGGTATTATTTCACGTTGTAAGACTATGGGTATTATTTCACGTTGTAAGATCTATGGGTATTATTTCACGTTGTAAGATCTATGGGTATTATTTCACGTTGTAAGACTATAGGTATTATTTCACGTTGTAAGATCTATGGGTATTATTTCACGTTGTAAGATCTATGGTATTATTTCACGTTGTAAGACTATAGGTATTATTTCACGTTGTAAGATCCTATAGGTATTATTTCACGTTGTAAGATCTATGGTATTATTTCACGTTGTAAGACCTATAGGTATTATTTCACGTTGTAAGACTATGGGTATTATTTCACGTTGTAAGACCTATGGGTATTATTTCACGTTGTAAGACTATGGGTATTATTTCACGTTGTAAGATCTATGGGTATTATTTCACGTTGTAAGATCTATGGGTATTATTTCACGTTGTAAGACTATGGGTATTATTTCACGTTGTAAGACCTATGGGTATTATTTCACGTTGTAAGATCTATGGGTATTATTTCACGTTGTAAGATTATGGGTATTATTTCACGTTGTAAGACTATGGTATATTTCACGTTGTAAGTTATGGGTATTATTTCACGTTGTAAGACCTATGGGTAATTCATTTACGTTGTAAGATCTATGGGTATTATTTCACGTTGTAAGACTATGGTATTATTTATTCACGTTGTAAGATCTATGGGTATTATTTCACGTTGTAAGATTATGGGTATTATTTCACGTTGTAAGATCTATATGGTGTATTATTTCACGTTGTAAGATCTATGGGTATTATTTCACGTTGTAAGACTATGGGTATTTATTTCACGTTGTAAGATCTATGGGTATTATTTCACGTTGTAAGATCTATGGGTATTATTTCACGTTGTAAGACCTATGGGTATTATTTCACGTTGTAAGACCTATGGGTATTATTTCACGTTGTAAGATCTATGGTATTATTTCACGTTGTAAGATCTATGGGTATTATTTCACGTTGTAAGATCTATGGGTATTATTTCACGTTGTAAGACCTATGGGTATTATTTCACGTTGTAAGATCTATGATAATCATTTCACGTTGTAAGATATATGGGTATTATTTCACGTTGTAAGATCTAGGTATTATTCACGTTGTAAGATCTATGTATATTTCACGTTGTAAGATCTATGGGTATTATTTCACGTTGTAAGATATATGGGTATTATTTCACGTTGTAAGATCTATGGGTATTATTTCACGTTGTAAGACCTATGGGTATTATTTCACGTTGTAAGATATATGGGTATTATTTCATGTTGTAAGACCTATAGGTATTATTTCACGTTGTAAGATATATGGGTATTATTTCACGTTGTAAGATATATGGGTATTATTTCACGTTGTAAGACCTATAGGTATTATTTCACGTTGTAAGATCTATGGGTATTATTTCACGTTGTAAGATCTATGGGTATTATTTCACGTTGTAAGATCTATGATAATCATTTCACGTTGTAAGATCTATGGGTATTATTTCATGTTGTAAGATCTATGGGTATTATTTCACGTTGTAAGAGTTATGGGTATTATTTCACGTTGTAAGATCTATGGGTATTATTTCACGTTTAAGATCTATGGTATTATTTCACGCTGTAAGATCTATGGGTATTATTTCACGCTGTAAGAGCTATGATAATCATTTGACGTTGTAAGAGTTATGATAATCATTTGACGTTGTAAAGTTATGATAATCATTTCACGTTGTAAGAGTTATGATAATCATTTGACGTTGTAAGAGTTATGATAATCATTTGACGTTGTAAGAGTTATGATAATCATTTGACGTTGTAAGAGTTATGATAATCATTTCACGTTGTAAGAGTTATGATAATCATTTGACGTTGTAATTTGACGTTATAAGAGTTATGATAATCATTTTGACGTTGTAAGAGTTATGATAATCATTTGACGTTGTAAGAGTTATGATAATCATTTGACGTTGTAAGAGTTATGATAATCATTTGACGTTGTAAGAGTTATGATATCATCATTTGACGTTGTACATTTGACGTTATAAGACTATGATAATCATTTAAACGTTGTAAGAGTTATGATAATCACGTTGTAAGAGCTATGATAATCACGTTGTAAGAGCTATGATAATCACGTTGTAA
>JAPXFY010001868.1:2500-20000 GCA_030674185.1 Monoplex corrugatus | reverse complement strand
AGTAGGTTGCTGACGGACAGAGAGGGAAGTTTGTTCCAGGAGAGTGGACCAAAAACAGAGAAGGCTCGTGGACTATAGGTATTGAGCTTAGTGCGTGGAAAGCGAAAATAATAATAATAATAATATATTTTATTTATATAGCGCAAAATCTTGATAAAATCAAATCTAAGCGCTGAAAAGTCAAAGGGTCGGAGGCAGAGCGGAGGGTGCGTGACTGTCAGTGTGGAGATGGAAGGTCAATGACTGTCAGTAGGGAGATGGAAGGTCTGTGACTGTCAGTGTGGGGATGGAAGGTCTATGACTTTCAGTGTGGAGATGGAAGGTCTATGACTTTCAGTAGGGAGATGGAAGGTCTATGAATGTCAGTAGGGAGATGGAAGGTCTATAACTGTCAGTGTGGAGATGGAAGGTCTATGACTGTCAGTAGGGAGATGGAAGGCCTATAACTGTCAGTGTGGAGATGGAAGGTCTATGACTTTCAGTAGGGAGATGGAAGGTCTATGAATGTCAGTAGGGAGATGGAAGGTCTATAACTGTCAGTGTGGAGATGGAAGGTCTGTGACTGTCAGTGTGGAGATGGAAGGTCTGTGACTGTCAGTAGGGAGATGGAAGGTCTATAACTGTCAGTGTGGAGATGGAAGGTCTATGACTGTCAGTAGGGAGATGGAAGGCCTATAACTGTCAGTGTGGAGATGGAAGGTCTGTGACTGTCAGTGTGGATATGGAAGGTCTGTGACTGTCAGTGTGGAGATGGAAGGCCTATAACTGTCAGTGTGGAGATGGAAGGTGTGTGACTGTCAGTGTGGAGATGGAAGGTCTGTGACTGTCAGTGTGGAGATGGAAGGTGTATGACTGTCAGTGTGGATATGGAAGGTCTATAACTGTCAGTAGGGAGATGGAAGGCCTATAACTGTCAGTGTGGAGATGGAAGGTCTGTGACTGTCAGTGTGGATATGGAAGGTCTGTGACTGTCAGTAGGGAGATGGAATGCCTAAGAGAGAAATGTCGTGTGGTGTCAAGTGCTATTTTAACCCGTCGATCCCAGCATTTCGTTGTCCTACGAGTATTACAAAGTCCCCGGCCATTGGACCAAATCAGTGACTTTTGTACAGGGTAAGGAGTTGTGTTCTAAAGCAGCGGCACGGAAGTGTTATTAAATGGAAATGATGCAATGTTTTCCAACTGTATAGATATTTGTTTATAGGCTAATTTACATATCTGCCATCGCCGGACTACCTGTACACAAACATTCCCATTTGAATCTGTTTGTGTTTGTGTGTGCACGCATGCGTGTGTTGGTTTGTGCATCTTACACACACACACACACACACACACACACACACACACACACACACACACACACACACACACACACACACACACACACACACACACAGATAATTATAGATATATGTCTCTCTCTCTCTCTCTCTCTCTCTATATATATATATATATATATATATATATATGTGTGTGTGTGTGTGTGTGTGTGTGTGTGTGTGTGCGCGCGCATATACATATACATATACATCTGTCTATCTATCTATCTATCTATCTATCTATCTATCTATATATATATATATATATATATATTATATATATATATATATATGTGTGTGTGTGTGTGTGTGTGTGTGTGTATGTGTGTGTGTGTGTGTGTGTGCGCGCGCGCGTGTGTGTGTGTGTGTGCGTAAAACATACAGCATTCAAAAATGGCATGAAATATTGAAATGCATTACAACAATACGTTTTCATTTAAAGCTATTTCACTTTAAAGATTGCGATTATTGCTTACCCATACTATGATAAAATGAAGGCCATGGGATACCATGACATGAGCTGTGATGCTGGCAGCATGGCAGGCACAATTGTGCACACTTCCACAATGTCAGCAGCAACACAGGGGTCCAGAATGGAGAGCCCCACCTCCCCTGGCTGGTCGTTCGTCAGCCCACTGGCATGACGTATGTACGAGCTGCTGGTAGGGCCTCTGACAGCCAGAAGCAGTGTGGATGTCTATGGAGTGGGTGGTGAGTGTGGGAGGGGGTGTCGGTGTCTCAGTGGATGTCTTACACGTGTAGATAGAGAGGGGCGTGGAGGGAGTGTGAGAATGGACCAGTGGGTGGAGGTGATGAAAGCACACAAATCTGCAGTTGGCTGGTTATGGGAGAGAGTGAAATGGACGTGGGGAGTGGAGGGGGGGGGGAGATTTATCTGGACACAGACTGCAGGCTGGAAGGGAAGTTGGCTCACTGATTATCTGCTGTTATTAATTTGTGTTACCAAACTTTGAGCTAAAAGGGAAACCATACAAATTATCCCATCTCCTTCCATTCCTTGAAGACGTTTAGTTGTGGTGCTGAGTTGGATACTGGCAGAAGGAAAATAATGAGATTTGTTGGAGCTTGAATTATACACTTATTATATCGTTGTCCACAGTTGGCAGTGATGCCATACAATGCGTAGAACTGTGCGATTTGGAAATTGATGTGTAATCATTTTATTTGGACGTTCTTACAGAAAGTTTGAAACAAAGTCGTTGGCATGGTTCTGGTTGTGTTAGGTCAGTCAGTGTAGAACTATGCCCTGCAGGTAGTGTAAAATAGTACAGGTAATCCCTTAATCCTGAACTGGATCACATGGGAAGTCAGAGTCCTTGGTACTCTCTTGTCAGCTTTTGTTTTTAGGTCTGTTGTTTGATGTGGTGTGGTGGCCTTCAGACTGAAGACCATGCTGTGTCCTATGATAATTACTTGCCTGCAGCTGGCATTCAGTCAAACAGTCTGTTGTCGAGAAGTATTCTGTGCTTTTAAGAAATATATTGAGACATATGTTAAAAATGTTAATGGGTTGGTGCTATCATGTTAGCCTACCTAGTTAAAGAAAATCTAATGTGTGGCACTTCAACTAAACTGAAGTTTTGGGCCATTGTAACGTTTTTCTACGAATTGTACATGACACAGTTGTGCCTTTGCCATAATTACCTTAAACAGACTTAAAACGGTCGATGTCTATTTCTGGTTGCTGCATACCATTTGCCATTAACGTAAATGGATTGTCTTTAAAAGTAATAATTGTGATTATTTTAGAAGTATGTCACATGCACTGAAATTTCAGTTGGTGCTGAGGTAGACCTTCCAGACTCACTGTTGATGGGATAAACAGCGAGTGAAGCCACTCACAGAAAGAGTCATGCAGTGCCTATGTTAGTCTGAGATGAAAGTTAGACGCCAGACTGGAGACAGGGAGGGAAAGTGGACAGAGACAGATGAAGAAAACACCGTGTGTCGGCCATCCAGCGTTTTGAGCAGGTGTCCAGACAGACTGTGTGTGTGTGACTTAAGACAGACTGTGTATGTGTGTGACTGGAGACAGACTGTGTGTGTGACTGGAGACAGACTGTGTGTGTGACTGGAGACAGACAGTGTGTGTGTGACTGGAGACAGACTGTGTGTGTGTGACTGAAGACAGACAGAAAGTGTGTGTGTGACTGGAGACAGACTGTGTGTGTGTGACTGGAGACAGACTGTGTGTGTGTGACTGAAGACAGACAGACAGTGTGTGTGTGACTGGAGACAGACTGTGTGTGTGACTGGAGACAGACAGTGTGTGTGTGACTGGAGACAGACTGTGTGTGTGTGTGACTGAAGACAGACAGACAGTGTGTGTGTGACTGGAGACAGACTGTGTGTGTGACTGAAGACAGACAGACAGTGTGTGTGTGACTGGAGATAGTCTGTGTGTGTGACTGGAGACAGACTGTGTGTGTATGACTGGAGACAGTCTGTGTGTGTGACTGGAGACAGACTGTGTGTGTGTGACTGGAGACAGATTGTGTGTGTGACTGGAGACAGACTGTGTGTGTGACTGGAGACAGACTGTGTGTGTGTTTGACTGGAGACAGACAGTGTGTGTGAATGGAGACAGACTGTGGGGTGTCAGAGAGAGAGAGAGAGAGAGAGAGAGAGAGTTTAGAATTGGGAAGGGGGAGTATAAAAGTCATAATTACAGCTGTTCCACTGAAAGACATGACATCTTTTCAAAGTACCAACAATGACCTTTATTGATAAATGCGTATAATTACTGTAAAACTCAGTGTAAACAGCACATTATCTTATGGCCATACACAACAGAAATGAATGGTCCATAAGCTGACCTATCAAAAACAAACAAAGAACCAAACAACCAAAGAAGTGAACAAACAAAGCAAACCCTTTTTCTTGGAAGACGTCATATTATTCTGAATGGCTTAACCTTTTCTTGAAGGTTTGCTGGATGAGGAAGATGCAGATTTTCAGTGAGTCATCTTCCCCTGTCTGGCCAGCAAGATTATCTCTCATCTGCCCACACCTGTCCCACCTCCTCCATGTATCTCCTGATCAGCCCAGCACCCCTACAGCACATAAACTTCACTGATTCCCTATCCACACGTGTAATATATTCAGCCCAGCACCCCTACAGCACATAAACTTCACTGACTCCCTATCCACATGTGTAATATATTCAGCCCTGCAACCGCCAGTACTAATCTATACCCCGTAATACTCTTACCTCCTGACAGCTAGACACACGCCATGCCACTTGTCTGATGAATGATGGAGTACAAGTCCATTTTTATTGCTGTAAACTCCTGGATTATCTGGATTATTGCTGATAGTTTTGTATTACATTATTTCATACTGCATTACATTCTATTGTATCGTACTAAATTATTGTATACTGCATGGAACTCCACTGTGTCGTGTTGCACTATACCGAACTCTACACAATCCTGAAATTGCTTTGGGAATTGATTCTCCATAAACAGGACAATGAAAACTGAAAAACGAAATTTTCCTGAATGGTATGATAGACAGACAAAGGAAAATGCACAATGGCTAGTTCAGAAATTAGACGGGGGTGGGGGGTGGGGGGTGGGGGGCACTGGAGAAAGCCGCTTGAAGCACAAAGACCAGCAAAGATGATTCAGAATGTGTACACAAGTGAGTTTTAACATTAAAAATGCAAGACTTTGCGTTGCCCAGCATTGTGCCATCTGTATAGTGTAGAGGGGAGGTTACTGTATAGTGTAGAGGGGAGGTTACTGTATAGTGTAGAGGGGAGGTTACTGTATAGTGTAGAGGGGAGGTTTACCATCTGTATAGTGTAGAGGGGAGGTTACTGTATAGTGTAGAGGGGAGGTTACTGTATAGTGTAGAGGGGAGGTTTACCATCTGTATAGTGTAGAGGGGAGGTTACTGTATAGTGTAGAGGGGAGGTTACTGTATAGTGTAGAGGGGAGGTTACTGTATAGTGTAGAGGGGAGGTTTACCATCTGTATAGTGTAGAGGGGAGGTTACTGTATAGTGTAGAGGGGAGGTTACTGTATAGTGTAGAGGGGAGGTTACTGTATAGTGTAGAGGGGAGGTTTACCATCTGTATAGTGTAGAGGGGAGGTTACTGTATAGTGTAGAGGGGAGGTTACTGTATAGTGTAGAGGGGAGGTTACTGTATAGTGTATAGTGTAGAGGGGAGGTTACTGTATAGTGTAGAGGGGAGGTTTACCATCTCACTATTTGTAGTGTACAGATGAAAGACGTGTTCAGTCGATAGTTCTCGGTGTCAGTGTGAATGGCTGCTGTAGGACTTTGAGTGCAGTAAATGTGCACCGTCTACCTGACTTCATTTTATCACCTCCACCTCTGCACTGGCGTCAGGACCATCAACCCTGGCCGGACGGGAGAGGGGAGAAATCTCCCTGTCCAATTAAGCATAATTGGTTCCAGGGCAAAAGGTCTTACCACGCCAGCCATGGCTGCGCTGTCTGCAGTACACACACACACAGTGCTGGTAATGTCATTGCTATCCGCAAGTTTCTGCACCTGTCTGTCTGCCCACAGACCGTTCGTCGTTGTCCTGACACCTCACAGTCTGTCTCCAGTCACACACACACCGTCTGTATTGACACCTACTGGAAACACTGATGGCACTCAGTGCGTGTGTGTGTGTGTGTGTGTGTGTGTGTGTGTGTGTGTGTGTGTGTATGAGAGAGAGAGAGAGAGAGAGAGAGAGAGAGAGAGAGAGAAGAGAGCACGTGTGCAACCATGGACAAATCACCAAGACGAATAATAACAGACAAGAAGACAACATCGAAAACAGTTACCAGAAGCAGCATCAACCTGTCTCTGTCTGTCTGTCTGTCTGTCTCTCTCTCTCTCTCTCTCTCTGTCTCTATGTCTTTGTTGCTGTCTGTCAGTCTGTTTGTCTGTCTGTCTTACTTTCTCTCTCCCTACCTCTCCCTCTCTGCCATTGTTACTCATACACACCTGCATACATACAAAACATACATATTTGCATACATACATGCATCATACATACATACATACGTACATTACATATACACACCTACATACATACATACATACGTACATATATACATACATACATACATACACACCTACATACATACATACACACACATATATACACATACATACGTATCTACGTATACACACACACACACACACACACACACACACACACACACACACACACACACACACACACACACACACACACACACACACACTATGTAACAGACCGGTTGCTGTCCACAGGGGAGCCCTTTTCACAGGACTGCGTAACCTGTGGTTGTTGTTTTTTTTTTCCTTTTGGTTGTATGTCTATTGTTTTTGTTTTCTCCAATAGTTGTATGTCTATTGTTTTTGTTTTCTCCAATGGTTGTATGTCTATTGTTTTTGTTTTCTCCAATGGTTGTATGTCTATTGTTTTTGTTTTCTCCAATAGTTGTATGTCTATTGTTTTTGTTTTCTCCAATGGTTGTATGTCTATTGTTTTTGTTTTCTCCAATGGTTGTATGTCTATTGTTTTTGTTTTCTCCAATGGTTGTATGTCTATTGTTTTTGTTTTCTCCAATAGTTGTATGTCTATTGTTTTGTTTTCTCCAATGTTGTATGTCTATTGTTTTTGTTTTCTCCAATGGTTGTATGTCTATTGTTTTTGTTTTCTCCAATGGTTGTATGTCTATTGTTTTTGTTTTCTCCAATAGTTGTATGTCTATTGTTTTTGTTTTCTCCAATGGTTGTATGTCTATTGTTTTTGTTTTCTCCAATAGTTGTATGTCTATTGTTGTTGTTTTTCTCCAATGGTTGTATGTCTATTGTTTTGTTTTCTCTAATGGTTGTATGTCTATTGTTTTTGTTTTCTCCAATGGTTGTATGTCTATTGTTTTTGTTTTCTCCAATGTTTGTATGTCTATTGTTTTTGTTTTCTCCAATAGTTGTATGTCTATTGTTTTTGTTTTCTCCAATAGTTGTATGTCTATTGTTTTTGTTTTCTCCAATAGTTGTATGTCTATTGTTTTTGTTTTCTCCAATAGTTGTATGTCTATTGTTTTTGTTTTCTCCAATAGTTGTATGTCTATTGTTTTTTCTCTAATGGTTGTGTCTATTGTTGTTTTCTCCAATGGTTGTATGTCTATTGTTTTTGTTTTCTCCAATGGTTGTATGTCTATTGTTTTTTCTCTAATGGTTGTATGTCTATTGTTGTTTTCTCCAATGGTTGTATGTCTATTGTTTTTTCTCTAATGGTTGTATGTCTATTGTTGTTTTCTCCAATGGTTGTATGTCTATTGTTTTTGTTTTCTCCAATGGTTGTATGTCTATTGTTTTGTTTTCTCCAATGGTTGTATGTCTATTGTTTTGTTTTCTCCAATGTTGTATGTCTATTGTTTTGTTTTCTCTAATGGTTGTATGTCTATTGTTTTTGTTTTCTCTAATGGTTGTATGTCTATTGTTTTGTTTTCTCTAATGGTTGTATGTCTATTGTTTTGTTTTCTCTAATGGTTGTATGTCTATTGTTTTGTTTTCTCCAATGGTTGTATGTCTATTGTTTTTGTTTTCTCCAATGGTTGTATGTCTATTGTTTTTGTTTTCTCCAATGGTTGTATGTCTATTGTTTTTGTTTTCTCTAATGGTTGTATGTCTATTGTTTTGTTTTCTCTAATGGTTGTATGTCTATTGTTTTTTCTCTAATGGTTGTATGTCTATTTTTTTTTTTTTTTTTTTTTGCTGTTGTTGTATGTCTGTTTTTTTGCTGTTGTTGTATGTCTGTTTTTTTGCTGTTGTTGTATGTCTGTTTTTTTGCTGTTGTTGTATGTCTGTTTTTTTCTGTTGTTGTATGTCAGTTTTTTTGCTGTTGTTGTATGTCTGTTTTTTTCTGTTGTTGTATGTCTGTTTTTCCTGTTGTTGTATGTCTGTTTTTCCTGTTGTTGTATGTCTGTTTTTTCCTGTTGTTGTATGTCTGTTTTTCCTGTTGTTGTATGTCTGTTTTTCCTGTTGTTGTATGTCTATTTTTTTCCTGTTGTTGTATGTCTGTTTTTTTTGCTGTTGTTGTATGTCTGTTTTTTCCTGTTGTTGTATGTTTATTTTTCCTGTTGTTGTGTGTCTATTTTTTCTTCTTCTGGGATATTTAACATCTGCTATGTGCGTGCTGTATATAGACTTCGGTTTATCGTCTTGTCCGAAAGACTGATACCTACCCTCCCCCCCCTCCCACCTCCCACTTCAGATCTAGTTGTGAGGGAGAAGGGGGTGGAAATTCCTGTTCTGTCAAATGAATGAGTAATAAATGTTTTACGTCGATATCCAGCGTTGTTGATATGCCCGACGTGATAACCACCCAGGAGAAGTGGGAGAGGAGTAAGTACCCCTTTGATACATCTAGTCTTGGAGAATAGGTAAAGTGGCCTCCAGCACTTAGTCTCTAAACATCTATTGCTATGGGAAAGCTTTCATCTTGTTACGTTCCTAGACCTGTGCTGGATTTACACGCGTTTTGACCATTAGTGTGTCTGAGTAATGGTTGGTGGTTGTACATAGCACTAACTCACACTGTGTCTTGCTGTTTCCCTCTGGTCATTTGCCTCCACCCCCACCTCCACCCCCCAAGACCCTTGGTCATTTGCCCTGGCTTTTTGCTCCCAGACCCATTCTGTTGAAGGACATCACCTTGGACTCTGGCTACGTGCCACTGGTGAAGACTGACCATTGGCCACACACTCCCCCTGCCTGTTGGGCTCCCACTTCTTACTTCTGATGGTGTTTATGTTTGTAGTTTTATGCGTGTCTTGCTCTGAGAGAAGAACATCACTCAGATATCAGTAAAGCATCAATGGCCAGACAAGTTTTATAAGATGGCCAGACAAGTTTTATCTCCTTCAAGGTCAAAGTGACAGAGTGACAGCGAAAGAATAAGAGAGAGAGAGAGAGAGAGAGAGAGAGAGACAGAGACAGACAGACAGAGAGAGAGAGAGAGAGAGAGAGAGAGAGAGAGAGAGAGAGAGAGAGAGAGAGAGAGAGAGAGAGCAACACTTGCTGATGATCAGATCCTACTGTAGTGACAGTTTTCCATACATTGTGAAGACCGGATCGTGTGTAGATAGATGTCAGCTTTGTACTATATCATATCGTGCATTTTGTGCTATATCATATCTTACATTTTGTGCTATATCATATCGTACATCGTACATTTTGTGCTACATCATATTGTACATTTTGTGCTATATCATATCTTACATCGTACATTTTGTGCTACATCATATCTTACATCGTACATTTTGTGCTATATCATATCTTTCATTTTGTGCTACATCATATCGTACATTTTGTGCTATATCATATCGTACATTTTGTGCTATATCATATCGTACATTTTGTGCTATATCATATCGTACATTTTGTGCTATATCATATCGTACATTTTGTGCTATATCATATCGTACATTTTGTGCTATATCATATCGTACATTTTGTGCTATATCATATCGTACATTTTGTGCTATATCATATCGTACATTTTGTGCTATATCATATCGTACATTTTGTGCTATATCATATCGTACATTTTGTGCTATATCATATCGTACATTTTGTGCTATATCATATCTTACATCGTACATTTTGTGCTATATCATATCGTACATTTTGTGCTATATCACATCGTACATTTTGTGCTACATCATATCGTACATTTTGTGCTATATCATATCTTACATCGTACATTTTGTGCTACATCATATCGTACATTTTGTGCTACATCATATCTTACATCGTACATTTTGTGCTATATCATATCTTACATCGTACATTTTGTGCTACATCATATCTTACATCGTACATTTTGTGCTACATCATATCGTACATTTTGTGCTACATCATATCTTACATCGTACATTTTGTGCTACATCATATCTTACATTTTGTGCTACATCATATCTTACATCGTACATTTTGTGCTATATCATATCTTACATTTTGTGCTATATCATATCTTACATCGTACATTTTGTGCTATATCATATCTTACATCGTACATTTTGTGCTATATCATATCGTACATTTTGTGCTATATCATATCTTACATCGTACATTTTGTGCTATATCATATCGTACATTTTGTGCTATATCATATCTTACATTTTGTGCTACATCATATCGTACATCGTACATTTTGTGCTATATCATATCGTACATTTTGTGCTATATCATATCTTACATTTTGTGCTATATCATATCTTACATTTTGTGCTATATCATATCGTACATTTTGTGCTATATCATATCTTACATTTTGTGCTATATCATATCGTACATTTTGTGCTATATCATATCTTACATCGTACATTTTGTGCTATATCATATCTTACATTTTGTGCTATATCACATCGTACATTTTGTGCTATATCATATCTTACATCGTACATTTTGTGCTATATCATATCTTACATCGTACATTTTGTGCTATATCATATCGTACATTTTGTGCTATATCATATCTTACATCGTACATTTTGTGCTATATCATATCGTACATTTTGTGCTATATCATATCTTACATCGTACAGACAGACATCGTACATTTTCTGCTATATCATATCTTACGATAAGTCACATGTATTGTGCTATATCATATCGTACATTTTCTGCTATATCATATCTTACATGTGTAAATGGAAAACGTAATGAATACACGTCTGTAGACGATTACTCTCTGTGCCAGCAAATTGAACACAGATTTAAAACCAGAACTTTCATCTCTATTGTCTGTGCTGTTCTGAACTAACAACACGGTTTCTCAACAGTGGGGAAAAAAAACAGCAATCTTCTGTGAGCGTAACCTGTTCCCAGTCAGTGCCTTGTGCACAGGAGCCAGCTTATAACAAGGGAAGCTATTCAGCAGTGCAAGACACCTGATGCTCTCCCCTGCCGATCAAGCGCCACAACAATGAGTGAGGCTCGGCATGCAGGGCCAATTTGTCAGACCGTTAAACCATCACCTCAACGAATTTTCAGGCTGTCTGCTGGCAAAAAGATAACATCTCCCCTCGGCTTTTCATCCCCCCTGGCTAAAAAGAGCGAGGGAAGTAGAGTCGGGTAGACAGAAGCATTGTCTGTGGGCACGCTATGGGATGAGATGATGTGGGGAAAGTGTAATGCCCTACTGGCTTGTGCACGTAATAGTTCCAGTGGGAGCTGAAAGTCGGTGTAAAGGAATTTCCATGGCTGGCTAAATTGTGAAAGCAAAACAAACCTCAGATGAACAGAAGAAACGACATTTTTTTTGTACTTCTTCTACTAACATATTAGTTTATGTTCTGATATTATGGCGTGCTTTTGCCTCCTTTTACAACTTAGTGTATTTATCCTTATCTTAGTGTATTCATCATTATCTTAGTGTATTTATCATTATCTTAGTGTATGTATCCTTATCTTAGTGTATTCATCATTATCTTAGTGTATTTATCCTTATCTCAGTGTATTTATCCTTATCTTAGTGTATTTATCCTTATCTTAGTGTATGTATCCTTATCTTAGTGTATTTATCCTTATCTTAGTGTATTTATCCTTATCTTAGTGTATTTATCCTTATCTTAGTGTATTCATCATTATCTTAGTGTATTCATCCTTATCTTAGTGTATGTATCCTTATCTTAGTGTATGTATCCTTATCTTAGTGTATTCATCCTTATCTTAGTGTATTTATCCTTATCTTAGTGTATGTATCCTTATCTTAGTGTATTTATCCTTATCTTAGTGTATTTATCCTTATCTTAGTGTATTTATCCTTATCTTAGTGTATGTATCCTTATCTTAGTGTATTCATCATTATCTTAGTGTATTTATCATTATCTTAGTGTATTTATCATTATCTTAGTGTATGTATCCTTATCTTAGTGTATTCATCATTATCTTAGTGTATTTATCATTATCTTAGTGTATTCATCATTATCTTAGTGTATTTATCCTTATCTTAGTGTATTTATCCTTATCTTAGTGTATTTATCCTTATCTTAGTGTATGTATCCTTATCTTAGTGTATTCATCATTATCTTAGTGTATTTATCCTTATCTTAGTGTATTTATCCTGATCTTAGTGTATGTATCATTATCTTAGTGTATTTATCCTTATCTTAGTGTATGTATCCTTATCTTAGTGTATGTATCCTTATCTTAGTGTATTCATCCTTATCTTAGTGTATTTATAGTGTATTCATCCTTATCTTAGTGTATTTATCCTTATCTTAGTGTATTTATCATTATCTTAGTGTATTCATCCTTAGCTTAGTGTATTCATCCTTAATCTTAGTGTATTTATCCTTATCTTAGCGTATTTATCATTATCTTAATGTATTTATCCTTAATCTTAGTGTATTTATCCTTATCTTAGTGTATTTATCCTTATTCAATCTATGTATGTAAAAATAACGGAATAACAACAAAATGGTCTCCATTGTTCAAACGAATTTAGTGTTCTGATTTATTTGGTAGATGTTGTGCTCAGTCTGAGCTTTGCCAATAGCTTAAAATAACTAGGAAGGAGAATTCGTCTTTCAGGGATGTATAGGATCATAAGTCACCAATGACATGTATAGCATCATAAGTCACCAATGACATATACTATCATAAGTCACCAATGCCATGTATAGCATCATAAGTCACCAATGACATGTATAGCATCATAAGTCACCAATGACATGTATAGCATCATAAGTCACCAATAACATGTATAGCATCATAAGTCACCAATGACATGTATTACATCATAAGTCACCAATAACATGTATAGGATCATAAGTCACCAATAACATGTATAGCATCATAAGTCACCAATGACATTTATTACATCATAAGTCACCAATAACATGTATAACATCATAAGTCACCAATAACATGTATAGCATCATAAGTCACCAATAACATGTATAACATCATAAGTCACCAATGACATGTATTACCTCATAAGTCACCAATAACATGTATAGCATCATAAGTCACCAATGACATGTATTACATCATAAGTCACCAATAACATGTATAGCATCATAAGTCACCAATGACATGTATAGCATCATAAGTCACCAATAACATGTATAGCATCATAAGTCACTAATGACATGTATAGCATCATAAGTCACCAATGACATGTATAGGATCATAAGTCACCAATGACATGTATAGCATCATAAGTCACCAATGACATGTATAGCATCATAAGTCACCAATAACATGTATAGCATCATAAGTCACCAATGACATGTATAGCATCATAAGTCACCAATAACATGTATAACATCATAAGTCACCAAATACATGTATAGCATCATAAGTCACCAATAACATGTATAGCATCATAAGTCACCAATGACATGTATAGCATCATAAGTCACCAATGACATGTGTAGCATCATAAGTCACCAATGACATGTATTACATCATAAGTCACCAATGACATGTATAGCATCATAAGTCACCAATAACATGTATAGCATCATAAGTCACCAATGACATGTATTACATCATAAGTCACCAATAACATGTATAGGATCATAAGTCACCAATGACATGTATAGCATCATAAGTCACCAATGACATGTATTACATCATAAGTCACCAATAACATGTATAACATCATAAGTCACCAATAACATGTATAGCATCATAAGTCACCAATAACATGTATAACATCATAAGTCACCAATGACATGTATTACCTCATAAGTCACCAATAACATGTATAGCATCATAAGTCACCAATGACATGTATTACATCATAAGTCACCAATAACATGTATAGCATCATAAGTCACCAATGACATGTATAGCATCATAAGTCACCAATAACATGTATAGCATCATAAGTCACTAATGACATGTATAGCATCATAAGTCACCAATGACATGTATAGGATCATAAGTCACCAATGACATGTATAGCATCATAAGTCACCAATGACATGTATAGCATCATAAGTCACCAATAACATGTATAGCATCATAAGTCACCAATGACATGTATAGCATCATAAGTCACCAATAACATGTATAACATCATAAGTCACCAATAACATGTATAGCATCATAAGTCACCAATGACATGTATAGCATCATAAGTCACCAATGACATGTATAGCATCATAAGTCACCAATGACATGTATAGCATCATAAGTCACCAATGACATGTATAACATCATAAGTCACCAATAACATGTATAACATCATAAGTCACCAATAACATGTATAGCATCATAAGTCACCAATAACATGTATAGCATCATAAGTCACCAATGACATCTATTACATCATAAGTCACCAATAACATGTATAGCATCATAAGTCACCAATGACATGTATAGCATCATAAGTCACCAATAACATGTATAGGATCATAAGTCACCAATAACATGTATTACCTCATAAGTCACCAATGACATGTATAGCATCATAAGTCACCAATGACATGTATAGCATCATAAGTCACCAATGACATGTATAGCATCATAAGTCACCAATAACATGTATAGCATCATAAGTCACCAATGACATGTATAGCATCATAAGTCACCAATAACATGTATAACATCATAAGTCACCAATGACATGTATAGCATCATAAGTCACCAATGACATGTATAGCATCATAAGTCACCAATGACATGTATAGCATCATAAGTCACCAATAACATGTATAGCATCATAAGTCACCAATGACATGTATAGCATCATAAGTCACCAATAACATGTATACCATCATAAGTCACCAATGACATGTATAGCATCATAAGTCACCAATGACATGTATAGCATCATAAGTCACCAATGACATGTATAGCATCATAAGTCACCAATAACATGTATAGCATCATAAGTCACTAATGACCTTTATAGCATCATAAGTCACCAATAACATGTATAGCATCATAAGTCACCAATAACATGTATTACATCATAAGTCACCAATGACATGTATAGCATCATAAGTCACCAATGACATGTATAGCATCATAAGTCACCAATAACATGTATAGCATCATAAGTCACCAATGACATGTATAGCATCATAAGTCACCAATGACATGTATAGCATCATAAGTCACTAATAACATGTATAGCATCATAAGTCACCAATAACATGTATAGCATCATAAGTCACCAATGACATGTATACCATCATAAGTCACCAATAACATGTATAGCATCATAAGTCACCAATAACATGTATAGACATCATAAGTCACCAATGACATGTATAGCATCATAAGTCACCAATGACATGTATAGCATCATAAGTCACCAATGACATGTATAGACATCATAAGTC
Organism: Monoplex corrugatus; assembly: GCA_030674185.1. Taxonomy (NCBI): domain Eukaryota; kingdom Metazoa; phylum Mollusca; class Gastropoda; order Littorinimorpha; family Ranellidae; genus Monoplex; species Monoplex corrugatus. The sequence continues at coordinate 4,342 of JAPXFY010001868.1, read as the reverse complement.
ACCAATAATATGTATAGCATCATAAGTCACCAATAACATGTATAACATCATAAGTCACCAATAACATGTATAGCATCATAAGTCACCAATGATATGTATTACATCATAAGTCACCAATAACATGTATAGCATCATAAGTCACCAATGCCATGTATTACATCATAAGTCACCAATAACATGTATAGCATCATAAGTCACCAATGCCATGTATTACATCATAAGTCACCAATAACATGTATAGCATCATAAGTCACCAATGCCATGTATTACATCATAAGTCACCAATAACATGTATAGCATCATAAGTCACCAATAACATGTATAGCATCATAAGTCACCAATAACATGTATAGCATCATAAGTCACCAATACCATGTATAGCATCATAAGTCACCAATACCATGTATAGCATCATAAGTCACCAATGACATGTATAGCATCATAAGTCACCAATGACATGTATAGCATCATAAGTCACCAATGATATGTATTGCATCATAAGTCACCAATGCCATGTATTGCATCATAAGTCACCAATAACATGTATTGCATCATAAGTCACCAATAACATGTATTACATCATAAGTCACCAATAACATGTATAGACATGATAAGTCACCAATAATATGTATAGCATCATAAGTCACCAATGACATGTATAGCATCATAAGTCACCAATGACATGTATTACATCATAAGTCACCAATGACATGTATAGCATCATAAGTCACCAATAACATGTATTACATCATAAGTCACCAATGACATGTATAGCATCATAAGTCACCAATAACATGTATAGCATCATAAGTCACCAATGACATGTATAGCATCATAAGTCACCAATGACATGTATAGCATCATAAGTCACCAATGACATGTATAGCATCATAAATCACCAATAACATGTATAGCATCATAAGTCACCAATGACATGTATAGCATCATAAATCACCAATGACATGTATAGCATCATAAGTCACCAATGACATGTATAGCATCATAAGTCACCAATAACATGTATAGCATCATAAGTCACCAATGACATGTATACCATCATAAGTCACCAATAACATGTATAGCATCATAAGTCACCAATAACATGTATAGGATCATAAGTCACCAATAACATGTATAGTATCATAAGTCACCAATAACATGTATAGGATCATAAGTCACCAATAACAGGATATGTGGCTTCTTTGTTCAGTTCAGTTAATGATTTATGAAATACCACTTTTCTCATGCGTATTCTGTCTCTGTCTCTTTGTCTCTGTCCATCCGTCTATCTGTCTATCTCTGTCTCTATATGTCTGTCTCTGTATGTCTATCTCTGCCTCTATCTGTCTCTGTCTCATCTGTCTGTCTGTCTGTCTGTCTGTGTCTCTATCTGTCTGTCTCTGTATGTCTATCTCTGCCTCTATCTGTCTCTGTCTCATCTGTCTGTCTGTCTGTCTGTCTGTCTGTCTCTGTCTCTGTCTGTCTCTGTATGTCTATCTGTCTGTCTGCCTCTCTCTCTCTCTCCCTTTCTTTGTCTATGTCTGTCTCTTTCTCTCGTCTCTCGCTTTCTCACCCCCCCCCCTCTCTCTCTCTCTCTCTCTCTCTCTCTCTTCCTTCCGTCATCCATCCCTTTATCCTTCACTTCCTGCAGAGTGTTTTAAGCACTTTTTAAGCTGTTATTTTTCGTATAAAGAATGCATCTATCTGTTTGTGAGGGTGGAAGCGTACGTTGAGCTGTGTGAAAAAAACACAACTCGTCTGTTGCTACCTTGATACTCCACTGTACCTGGTGAGTTGTGGCGGCTGAGACTGTTTATTTCTGTGGCTGGCGTTTGACTCATC
>JAPXFY010001867.1:20000-31670 GCA_030674185.1 Monoplex corrugatus | reverse complement strand
AAAAAAAAAAAAAAGAAAAAAAAAAAAAGAAAGAAAGAACAAGAAAAAAAAGAAAGACAAAAAATAAAAAAAAAAAAGAAAGAAAGAAAAGAAAGAAAGAAAGGAAAAAAAGAAAGAAAGAAAGAAAGAAGCACATAACTGATACATAAATGAAATGAATGAATGATGAATGAATGAATGAATGAATGAATGAAAGAATGAATGAATGAATGAATGCATGAATGAATGAATGATTGATGAATGAATGAATGAATGAATGAATGAATACACCAATGCCAAAGAAAATACAGTGGAAACCATTTATAACAGGACCGGTTATAACAGGAATCCGGATATAACGGGGCTTTTTTCAATCCCCATTTTTTCTTCCTCTTTGTCTCTATTAAAACTTATCGGCAATAACAGGGAGACAAGAGGGCTCGATCGGTTTATAGCAGGGATGCCGAGACGGGCTCTGCAGCAGAAAGACTAGGCCTAGACTCAGCACGCCACGCAGTAGGCCTAGATCTAGATCTAGGCTAGCCTTGGTATACTGTGTACTGTACACTGAAAGAACGCTTCGCAATGCGAGCGTGATGCGCGCGCAAGCGTGTAGGCCTGAGTCATTGACTGACTGCGCCATCATTCAGTTTGTAAGCTTACTGCACACTTACACCAGACCAGATCTAGGCCTAGATCTACTGTTTATCTTTCCATGATTTACAAAAGTCAAGAGTTAGTTGATCAGTCCTTATTTCCCTTGATTTCTGATATAACAGGGATCTGATATAACAGGGATTTTGATTTGGTCCCATCATCCCTGTTATATCAGGTTTCCACTGTATAGGACTGTAATCAAAACTTGTTGGAAGACACAGCTCAAAGGAGGATCTTGGCCAACAGTCAAAAGGCTTGTTAACCAGTTTCTGTGCATATCAAAGGACTTCATCGAATCGTTTACATCATACAAAACGCAGCAATTTCTTCGCAACAAATTAGGTCAAAATATTTCTGAAGCGTTGGAATAGTGGCTAATGAACATAATGGCATTGCTTATTATGGTGATGATAAGTTTTTAAACGTTAAGAATGTGTTTGCTTGGAAGCGAGTAATCTTATGCAGGAATGACACTAGGGGTCAAACGTTCATCGACGGAATTTCCCCAAAAGGTTTTTTTTTTGTTCGTTTGTTTGTTTGTTTGTTTGTTGTTTTCTAAAAAAAAGAAGACGCCAGTGACGTCAAAGAGCAAAACTGAATTAAACATAGTGCAATATGGTCTAGCCATTCTGATGATATCGCTTTTACATGTAAAACTCTATCACAGAAAAATCCAGATGTTGAACCGATGCATCATTCGTTGAAGTAACACTGGACCTGTGTCGAGAGCTACTTTAACTGTCTCAACAGCGGAAAAGGATGTGAATGACGTCAGAAGTCTTTGAAAAAGCATTGGTCACACACCTTCTTCATACAATACTGATTTTAGGCACTGTATGTATTTGTTTGTTTATTTATTTGTTTATTTATTTGTGTATTTGTTTATTTATCTATCTATTATGTATGTATCTATTTATCAATTCATTTATTTATCTATCTATCTATCTATATATCTATTTATCTATCTATCTATATGTCTATCTATCTATCTATCCATCTATCTATCTATTTATTTATTTATTTATCTATTTAGTCAGTTAGTTGGTCAGTTAGTCAGTTAGTCATTTATTCCTTTAGTCATTTATTCCTTTAGTCAGTTAGTCACTCAATCAGTCATCAGTTAGGAATTCAGTCAGTCAGTCAGTCAGTTAGTCAATTAGTCAGCCATTCCATTAGTAAGCTATATTTTCAATTTAAGTTTAAGTTTTTAGGGGGGGGGGGGGGCGGTGTTCTGTGTCAACCTCAACGTGATATCGTCCTCCAAACTTATGTGTTCGTGACTATTCAGTGGTTCATACTTTTGGCCTGGCTTTGGTAAAGATCCACCCGAAGCTACATCTTCTTCTTGCTTTTTTTTTTTTTTTTTTTTTTTTTTACTTTCGCTCTGTAAAAAGTCATTAGGCGCAGCAACAAAGAACCATTTCGCGAAATTCGTCCAGTTCTGTGCGTTGTGTGCTTAAACCTTGGCTGTGTCTCCGCGAATGGTTTTCTTTGTCCATTACGCAACAGTGTCTGCCCATCGTTTCTTTTCGCTTGTTTGTTTATTCATTCATTTGTTTGTTTGTGTATATATGTGTCTGCTTGTTATTCGTCTGTTTTTTTGTTTTTTTTTCTGTCTTCCAGTCCATTTCCACCCCTCAACAATTTCCTGGTCGATTGATTTAGCAAGACCATAGAATCGCATTGCATGGCCTTCCCTGAAACACTTCAAAAGGTTAGGATTTATTTACATACATTTTTTTCTGGTATGCCTGTCTTTGTTTTGTTCTATTTCTTTTCTTTTTTTTTTCTTTTTTTGTTTTTGTTATGAAGCATGCTGATGATGTCTAAGGTACATTTTAGGCTTAAATTTAATACAGAGGATATCTGGACATTTCAACACACGCACAAACATGCATGTACGGAGACATACACACCCGCTCTCTCGCGTGCACAAACACAGATATACATGCATATACACAGTTACAAACACACACAGACAAACAGACATACACACATACACACACAGCACACACATACATGTACACAAACACACACTCACGCGCACACGTGTGTGGGCATGCACGCACACACATGCGCGCGTGCGTGCGCACACACACACACACACACACACACACACACACACACACTCACATACAATCCAAAGAGCTAAAGACATTTGATCTTCTGACCCGACATGAACACATACATTCACGCACACAAACACACTCACACAAGCATGCACACACACACACACACACACACACACACACACACACACACACACACACACACACACACACACACACACACACACACACTCACACAAAATTTTGTTATCTTTACTTCGTAGTCTAAGTAATTGCGTAATTTTCTTTCTGTCCATCTCTCCTGTACACAGAAAGTCAAAGTTTTCATTATTATCGTCCATAAATAAAGTCAATAGAAAGTTGGAGATAAACCAGTATCAGTAATGCGACAACAATCCCAAGTCAAGTTTTTGCAATGGAATTGTAGATCCCTTTCCACCAATTCGGCATACTTAGAGCATTTCCTGACATCAAATAGATGTGAAGTTTTGATTCTGCAGTCGATGAATGTTGTCGCAACCAAGCTTCCCAATTTCCCCAATTATTACTATCCTCCAGTCTATGAATGTGGGAATCACGGGAAGAAGGTATCCACCGCGATATATATACTCAAAGACTTACAATACTGCTTACTTACTTCCCCAGTTTTGAAATCAAGCGACGATTTGCACGCTTGTGCTGCCACTGTCCAATTAAGCAATTCTTTTAAACATCAACGTTTTGTCAGTCTACCTGTCAACAGGTCCAAATGACCACAACACAGAATGGCTGCGCACAATCCAAGATCAGCAGCGTGGTAAATGGCTAATAGGTGGAGACTTTAATTCCCACTCCCCATTTTGGGAAAAGAACTGTTCTACTGTTACAAGCAATCGTTTGGTAGAAAATATCGTTGATAGTTCGCTTTACCTTCTAAATGATGGTAGTGTCACTAGGATCCCTGATGTCTCCAAACACAGGGCGACAGCCATCGATTTGTCTCTGATATCACCAGAATTAGCACCATCCTGTACCTGGGAAACTCACAGAGACACTTTGGGAAGCGATCATCTACCTATCATCATAACCATAACTGACAAAAACATCAGGATGAAAGACAGCTCTCCTGATATTATTCCAAAATATAATTACAAGCGTGCAGACTGGTCCTTATTTCGAACTACTCTTGCTAATCAGGATTACAGACATTATGAAAGTGAAAATGTAGACATTATGTTTTCTAAATTCCAAGAGTCAATTCTAGCCGCTGCAGACATATCAATTCCGAAACTCAAAACTTCTAGATCGAATAATCGATTGGGTAATGTTTGGTGGACAGAGGCATGTGAGAAAGCAGTTCAATATAAAAGGGAGAAATTCAAAATCTACATCAAAAGCCGGAAACCTGAAGATCATGTGGAAATGAAAAAAGCTAACATCCAATGTAACAAAACCATCGCTGAAGCAAAGAAGGATTATTGGGCATCATTCTGCACAAAACAAATTTCAGATTTCAAAGATTTTCATAAAGTCTGGACGAAAATGAATCAAATGAAGAATGGAACCAACCTACAAAGGTGTCCGATAATAATAGAAACATGTAACACATTTCCTTCAGACATGGACAAAGCAGAAACTTTTGTGGAATTATTTGCTAAAACCAGTAAAGTTGAAGGTTTATCTTCAGACTGCAAACATCACAGAGAAATGGAAGATAACAACCCAATCTACACTGATCCAATACCTCAGAATGATCTCTGGTTTAATTCTCCAATCACCTTAGAAGAGCTAAAAAACACAATACTGTCTCTACACAACAAAACGAGTTCGGTAGGTGTTGATGCAGTTTCGACTGAAATGATTAAACATCTCCCTGAAAACTATCTTATTTTCCTACACAAAATTCTGCAGAAATGCTGGGTTAACGGAACTGTACCACAAATCTGGCAAAAGTCTATAGTTATACCGATATTAAAAGCAGGAAAATCGAAAACTGATAAAAACAGTTACAGACCCATTGCTTTGACGTCCCACACGAGCAAACTAATGGAAAGATTGATCTTAAACAGACTTTTACACTACTGTAATAAAAATAATGTTATTCCGGTAAACCAGGCGGGTTTTAGAAAAGGGAGATCTGCAGTTGAACACCTGGTTAAACTTACAACTCAGATCAAACAACAGTTTGCCCGCAGAAAAAGTGTTTTAGCTACTTTCTTTGATGTAAAAAAAGCTTACGATCAAGTTTGGCATAAACGTCTATTGTTCAAGCTAAAATCTGTTGGTTTATCTGGTAATATGTACAATTACATTAAATCTTTTTTAGCTAATAGAACAATACGGGCTAGAGTGGGAGCTAGTTATTCTACTTCACGATGCCTTGACATGGGGATTCCACAAGGTTCAGTGATAGCACCTATTTTGTTTAATATCCTTATACAGGATCTTCCTAAAGCTCTTTCAAATCGTGTTGTTTTAGTACAGTATGCTGATGATATATGTACTTGGATGAATATCACTTTAAAAAAGACAACTCCACAGAGAACACGGAATTACATCAGGAAGTTGTATCAAATTGATCTTGATAACCTTGGAAACTATATGTTAGAAAATGGTCTGTCATTGTCGGCAGAAAAAACTAACATGATGCTGTTTGATCCTGGTGGTAACTCAAATAACTTACCTACTTTCAAATTGCTTGGTGAAGTGTTAAATTACAAACAGGTCGTAAAATTTCTGGGAGTTTACATCACGTCGAAATTAAGCTGGAATATCCATTTTGATTATATTTTAACAAAAGCACGAAAAACCTTAAATTTTCTAAAGATAATAAGCAAATTACCCTGGGGAATGGATACAAATATACTGATTCATCTGGCAACAGCGCTGGTCAGGTCTAAATTATCCTACGCGCAAGAAATTTTTTTCAATGCACCTAAATATTTACTAAAAAAGATTCAGAACTTGGACTGCAAAAGTCTTAAAATTGCACTAGGTGTACCAACTCATGCTTCTACTCTGGTAACGTACAAAGCTGCTGGAATTCTACCTCTAAACAACCATCGTGAGCTAGCTACAGCAAAGTTTGCAATTAGAACTACTTCACAAGCGAATAATTTTGTGAGCAAAGAAATTAAAATCAGGTCTGATATTGACTTTCCAAAACGAGCAAAAAACATTTCATCACAAATTACAACCGCAACTTACATATCTGACCTGATCAAACAATCCAGCATAACTATGGATGAAATAGCCAAAAAACCAATGTTAACGCCTATCCCTACATGGGAAATGCTAAAGGCCACGTTTGATCTCGATTATGCAGACGTTAAAAAAGATGATAATGTCAACATTACGCTATCCACAGTTTGTGAACACATCGATGAAAAGTACCGTACCCACCTCCACATTTTTACCGATGGGTCAGTCTTAGCAAATCAGAGCGCTGGAGCAGCGTTTTATGTTCCAGAATTTAACATTAAAAAGTCTTTTTTCATTGGGACAAATGTATCTATATATACAGCAGAACTGGTCGCTGTTGTTCAAGCGTTGCATTATTTAATAAGCCTTCGGCCTGTGTCTTTCAAAGTAGTTCTCTTTGTTGATTCAAAATCTGTATTATATGCCTTACAGTCTTTTGATACAGACACAAGACCTGATTTAATAATTGAGGCAAATCATCTAATACACTGTTTAAAGATAAATGGCTCGGAAATCAGTTTATGCTGGGTGCCTTCTCACGTTGGTCTTCAAGGCAACAACGTAGTTGACAGAGCAGCTAAATCCGGTGCACTCAATTCTGAAAATTCCATAGAATTACATGTTAACACCTCGGCAAATGAAGCTTACAACTCGCTAGAATTAGCATCATGGATTCGATTTCATGAACATTTAAATGAAAAATTTGTGTCCCAAAAAAGAATCAAACTTTCAGTTCAAAATATCTGTAAAAAAATTCAGTATTCTTCGTTATATCATTTGAGATCAATTGTTACCACATATTTTCGTATTCAAATGAACGCTTTGAAAACTAAATATTGTAAAAACGTTTTATGTATTTGCGGTGAACAATTCACATTGTATCACTGTTTGTTTTACTGCAGAAAGCTTCGTTATTTCTTACCAAAGATGTTTACACAAGGAAACTATCTTGAAAAGCATTTTAAAGAAGTAATATCAGATCAAGTTCTGTTAGTTAAAATTTCAGAATCATTGGTTCACAGTCCTGTTAATGCGTTACTTTAAGGTTATTATTTTAATTATTATTATTTTATTTTGTTTTGTTTCGTTTTTTATGACGATGTTTTCTTTTACATTTAATGTTAGCGTTGTTCTAGTTTCATTTCTCTGTTCATCCATATCCTTTTTCTAAAAACCTTGCCGATTCCTTTTAATTTTTTTTTCCCCGTCTCTTACTCTGTTCCCCTCTGTCCCCTCTCCCCCCCCCCCCCCCCTCCCCCCCCCCCCCCCCCAAAAAAAAAAATAAAAAAAAAATCATCCTCCATGCCATTTTTACCCGTCTAATATCACTTATAGTGAAAAGACGTTAAATCAAGGAACGAACACTCACACAAGCATGCACACACACACACACACACACACACACACACACACACACACACACACACACACACATGAACACATACATTCACGCACACAAACACACACACACACACGCACACACAAACACATATGTATATATACATATATATATACATATATATATATATATATATATATATATATATGTAAAAATATGTATATATATGTATATATATATGTGTATATATATATGTATATATATGTATATATATATATGTACACACACACCACACACACACACACACACACACACACACACACACACACACACACACACACACACACACACACACACACACACACACACACACACACACACACACACACACACACACACACACACTCGACCGGCAAGCATCCATCTGGAAAAAAAAGTGTGGCAGAAATTGCTATTCTATGTAAAACTCAGCCGTGGATACAATTTCAGAGCAAATCCAAAGAGCAGAAGAGATTTGATCTTCTGACCCGACATGTTTCATGTCTCGTCTTCACAAAAGTTTCTTTAAGATATCTCACATCATATGCTTCGTATTGTTTCATGTTGTTTTATATTGTTTTTGTTGTTGTTGTTGTTGTTGTTGTTGTTCTTCTTCTTCTTCTTCTTCTTCTTCTTCTTCTCCTTCTTCTTCTTCCTCTCTCCCTGTATTCTTTCTGTTCTCTGGTTTTCATCTTGGGTCTTCCATCTTAGCAACAACGACAACAACAACAACAACAGCAACATTACTAACAATAATAACAATGGTAATAATAATAATAACAATAATAATGATAATAATAATAATGATAATAATAGTGATAATAATAATAATAATGCTCATGCTGATGCTGATTCTGCTGCTGCTGCCGCTGATAATGATGACAGCAAACAATATAATTGTAATAATAAAAACGCCTTTTATATAGCGGAAACACGTCAGAGACGTTCTTTGCGCTGTTCTTAGGTGCTGTTTTCTGAAAGTAAGTAGACAAAAACTGCTTTGTCTTAAAGATACTGGGAGGGAGTTCCATATTGCTGGATAAAAAAACAAAAACAGAGAAAGATATCTTAATGAAATTTGGTCTGCGAAAATGTTGCAGAGGTATTTGAACTCACTTTTTTGTTTGTTTATTGACAATGGTATCGCGGTCAAGTTTGCGATGAAGATCAAGATGAAGAAGAAGAAGAAAGAAGAAGAAGAGAAGAAGAAGAAGAAGAAGAGAAGAAGAAGAAGAAGAAGAAGAAGAAGAAGAAGAAGAAGAAGAAGAAGAAGAAGAAGAAGAAGAAGAAGAAGAAGAAGAAGAAGAAGAAGAAGAAGAAAGAAGAAGAAGAAGAAGAAGAAGAAAGAAGAAGAAGAAGAAGAAGAAGAAGAAGAAGAAGAAGAAGAAGAAGAAGAAGAAGAAGAAGAAGAAGAGAAGAAGAAGACGACGACGAAGAAGACGACGAAGACGAAGAAGAAAAAGAAGCAGAAGGAGACGACGACGATGATGACGACGACGAAGAAGAAGAAGAAGAAGAAGAAATAGAAAACAACAACAACAACAACAACAAATACGACGAGAAACGAAGCAGAGGAGAAAAGAACATCGCATTTTTAAAAGATTCTTAAGTATGGGAATTAAAAGAACGTAGACACCCTAAACTTTTATGACACTTGCAACGGACAGGAGGACTTATTTAGAGTACATATGCAAACTGTTAAAGGACATGATCGAATAATTATTTGGTACATCCAGACATCTAATAAGGGCGGGTATATATATATTTTTTTTCATTATTACCCATGGGGCTTAACTCTAGACTTCAGATCTACAGATATTGACTTGTTCACTTGAGCTGACCATCACGCTTTTAACAATCGTCAGATGCTATACTAGAATGCCAACTCGCTAGAGAACGTAGCGTCCATTCATATACTTGCTCTATCAGCATTCTGAACAAACAAACAAACAAAAAATGTTCACTTAAACCCATAAGATGGCAGTAATGATTCGGAGCGATCCAATTTGTCTGCACTTTGTACTTGTTTACGAACTACATGTTCCAGTTTTTTTGTTGTTTTTTTTTTGTTTTGTTTTTCATGTGATGATCTTACTTTGCCTCTTCGTTTTCTTCATGTGCTTTTTTTTTTATCCATCCATTTGTTTTATACATATGTGTGTTTTGCGAACTTTCCGTAAAAATATTCTTAAATTAACTGTCTATAACGAGTATATATATATATATATATATATATATATATATATATATATATATATACATATATATATATATATATATATATATATATATATATACATTATGTACATATATATATATGTATGTATATATATACATATATCTCTATATATATATCTATATATCTCTTTATATGTATATTATATCTATATATGTATATGCATATGTATATATATATATGTATGTGTGTATGTGTGTGTGTGTGTGTGTGTGTTTGTGTGTGTGTGTGTGCGTGCGTGCGTGTGTGTGTGTGTGTGTGTGTGTGTGTATGTGAAAGAGTGAGAGAAAGCGGTTGGTGGGGGAAGGGAAGTGAGGGCAACAGAATCCACGGCGGACTTTCAGTGTTGTGTTAATGGGAATGGAAGCGATGACGAACGTGGTAAATATTGCAAAACAGGGAAAAATTGTCTTACAGCTAATCAGGACTGATAGATACATGCACCCGCGGTGCTGCTTAGTAACAGGAAGCAATACCATCAAGGATGCATTCGTGACGTCGATGACTCTGTGTTCTCTATCTTTCCAAACTATGTCTCTATCGAACATTTGATTCAGAGTTAGACCCAGTCAAGAACGAGAATCAGTATGTTTTTTCTTTAATTGATAGAGATCTGAACCCATGGTTTTAAACGTGTCTTCCTGTTGAGTAACCGATATGCCAGAGCGACCATTGCTATGACGACCCCCCCCCCCACGCTCAAGTGACTAATCTTAGATTTATGTATGTATGTATGTATGCATGTATACGCTCAGCTTAGATTTATGTATGTAAGTATGTAAGCATGTGTGTATGCATGTAAACGCTCATATGTATGTAGGTATGTATGCATGTATACGCTCAGCGCTTAGATTTGATTTTATCAAGATTTTGCGCTATATAAATAAAATATATTATTTATATTATTATTATTAATCTGTGTATATGTGCAATTGTTCGCATTTGTTCCTTTCTTTATTATACAAAGTGGGTCTCTTAGTATGTCCAGCATAACATATCCCATACGAAACTTGCTAGCTATCGTTTTTTGTTTTGCTTTGCTTTGTTTTGTTTTGTTTTTTGTTTTTTGTCCCATTTCCTATGCTACATTACTAAAACAGAATCTGGAACAACAATTCACAAAGTTACAATGATAATGACGATCGATGGGGATGGTAATCGCGATGCTACGAAATTCCATTTAATTAAGATTCAAGACTTCGTTCCACGACAATGCTCTACGCTGCGTGACAGGTCTGTCTGTACTCGGCAATCACTCTCATGATATATCCAGGCGTCAAACAGGCCCGAGAAACGCAAGATACTTGCAGTGCCGGGCTGAAGAATCTGAACAACATCCTTTAATAAAGCAACCATGAGACTTGACTGATTGAGCCCAGTCTTCCGGTATAAGCCCACAGCACTCTGGGAAGGGGCCAGTTGGAGATACAACAACAACAACAACAACAACAACAACAACACAACAATAACAAAACATTCTAGAATGATTATGACAAGATTGATCGGAATCGAAAGCGCAACTTTCTAGTCGGTAGTCCTTAGCGTTGTTCGTTCAATATTCTGTCCGTGGAGCATTATGTCGACATCGATGTCTAGTTAAGCATGTCTTGATAAACAGGCCCGTGTCCAAAGCATGACTGAACTTGTAAATGAGGTCTATAGCGCTTTTGTCTATTTTCCATTAGCAGCTTGCAGCTTAGGATTTTCATGTCATAAAGAAAACAAAGAGGTGAGAAAAAAATTGAAAAAAGAAACGTTTTCTACGGCCAGTGAACCAGCTTATTTGTCGTCAGGTAGGCTACGTGTGAATGTTCGCTGCCACTTTTTTTTTTTTTTTAATTAGGCTGAATGTCTGTTATGTCTGAAGTAAAGCGCATTACATGTACATGGGAAAAGATGCTAAAGTTTGGTAATGGATGGGTATTAGGACTTTTTGTAACGTAGCGCATTGTGTAAACCTTCACGCCTCCCTCCCTCCCTCCCTCCCCCTCTCTCTCTCTCTCATATATATATATATATATATACAGATATCTATATATATATATATATATATATATATATTACATATATCTATCTATCTATACATATATATATATGCACACATATATGTATATAATTGTATATACAGTATATATGTATTTATATACATACATAAATATATATATATATAT
>JAPXFY010001867.1:7500-15000 GCA_030674185.1 Monoplex corrugatus | reverse complement strand
GAGAACTTAACTCTAACAATTAACTTCAACAACGTGAAGGGAAATTGTAACACTATAACACAAACTGAATAAAGTTAAAGTAATGCATTAACAGGACTGTGAACTAATGATTCTGAAATTCTAACTAACAAAGATCGATCTGATGCAATTTTTTGGAAATGATTTTCAGAATACTTTTCTTGAGTAAACATTTCGGTAAAAAAGAACCTAGCATTTTTGCATTAGAATAAACAGTGAAACAGTGTGAACTGTTCGCCGCAAATACACTTGACATTTTTACAATATTTTGTTTTCAACGCGTTTAGCTGAATACGAAAACAAACAGCAACAATCGATCTCAAATGATACATGGATGAATACTGCAATTTTTTGCATACATTTGGAACGGTAAGTTTTATCATTTGTTGTGACACAAACTGTTCACTTGAATGTTCATGAAATCGAGTCCATGAGGCTGATTCGAACAAGTTGCACGCTTCTTTTACAGAGGTATGAACATGTAATTCTATAACATTATCAGAATTCTGGGCGCCTTGCTGAGCTGCTCTGTCAACTACTTCGTTGCCGTAAAGACCAACGTGAGAAGGCACCCAACATAAACTGACCTTTAAACGATGTATAAGATGATTTGCCTCAGTAATTAAATCAGGTCTTGTGTCGGCATCAAAAGACCGTAAGGCATATAATACAGATTTTGAGTCAACAAAGAGAACTACTTTGAAAGACATGGGTTTAAGACTTACTAGATAATGCAATGCTTGATTAATAGCGACTAATTCCGCTGTAAAGATAGATGTTTGCCCCAACGAAAAATGACTTTTTTATTTTAAACTTTGGAACATAAAATGCTGCTTCAGCACATTTATTTTCTAAGACTGATCCATCGGTAAAAATGTGAAGGTGGGTACAGTATTTTTCATCGATGTGTTCTCTTGCTGTGGATATCGAAATATTGACGTTTTCAGATTTCTTAGCGTCTGTATAATCAATATCAAAAGAGGCTTTTAGCATTTCCCATGTAGGGATAGGCGTTGTTGATGGTGTCTCAGCTATTTCATCCATATTTAAGTTAGACTGTTTGACCAAGTCAGATATGTAAGTTGCAACAGTCATTTGTGATGAAATGCTTATTGCTCGCTTTGGAAAGTCAACATCAGACCTGATTTTAATTTCCTTACTCACAAAATTGTCCGTTTGTGAAGTAGTTCTAACTGCAAATTTTGCTGTCGCTAGCTCACGATAGTTGTTCAGAGGCAGAATTCCAGCAACTTTGTATGTTTCCAGATTAGAGGCATGAGTAGGGACACCTAGAGCAATTTTAATACTTTTGCAGTCTAAGCTTTGTATTTTCTTTAATAAATATTTTGGTGCACTGAAGAACACTTTTTGCGCATAGGATAATTTAGATCGTACAAGTGCTCTTGATAGACGAATTAGTATGTTCGTATCCATTCCCCAAGGTAATCGGCTTATTATCTTTAGAAAATGTATGGCTTTTCTTGCTTTTGTTGAAATATAATCAAAATGGACATTTCTGTTTAATTTCGATGTCATAAAGACTCCCAGAAATTGTACAACCTGTTTGTAATGTAACACTTCACCAAGCAATCTGAAAGTAGGCAAGTTGCTTAAAGTACCATCTGAATTAAATAGCATCATGTTAGTTTTTTTCCACTGACAACGACAGACCATTTTCTAACATATAGTTTCGAAGATTATCAAGATCAGATTGATACAACTTCCTAATGTAATTATGTGCTCTCTGTGGAGTTGTCTTTTTTAAAGTAATATTCATCCAAATACATATATCATCAGCGTACTGTGCCAAAACAACACGATTTGAGAGTGCTTTTTAGGAAGATCCTGTATAAGGATATTAAATAAAAGCGGTGCTATCACTGAACCTTGTGGAATTCCCATATCAAGATGTCGTGAAGTAGAATAACTAGTTCCCACTCTTGCCTGAATAGTTCTATTGGCTAAAAAAGACTTAATATAATCATACATATTGCCAGATAAACCAATAGATTTCAGCTTGTACAATAAACGCGTATGCCAAACTTGATCATAAGCTTTTTTCACATCAAAAAAAGTAGCTAAAAGACTTTTTCTCTGCGGGCAAACTGTTCCTTGATGTGAGTGGTAAGTTTAACCAGGTGCTCAACTGTAGATCCTTTTCTAAAACCAGCCTGATTTACTGGAATAACATTATTTTTATCACAGTAATGTACAAGTCTGTTTAATACCAATTTTTCCAATAGTTTGCTCGTATGGAACGTCAACGCAATAGGTCTGTAACTGTTTTTATTGTTTTTAGGCTTTCCTGCCTTTAATATTGGTATAACAACAGACGTTTGCCATAATTGTGGTATAGTTCCACCAACCCAGCATTTCTGAAAAATGTTGTGTAAAAAAATTATATAGTTTTCTGGAAGATGTTTAATCATTTCAGTTGAAACTGCATCGACACCTACCGAACTCCTTTTGTTGTGTAGAGACAAGATAGTGTTTTTTTAACTCTTCTAAGGTGATTGGAGAATTAAACCAGCGATCATTCTGAGGTATTGGATCAGTGTAGATAGGGTTGTTAGCTGCCATTTCCCTGTAGTGTTTGCAGGTAGGAGTCAAACGATCTACTTTACTATTTTCGGCAAAAAGTTCCACAAAAGTTTCAGCTTTGTCCATGTCGGAAGGAAATTTGTGATATGTGTCAATCATTATTGGACACCTAGGTAAGTTGGCTCCATTTTTCATTTGATTCATTTTTGTCCAGACTTTATGGAAATCCTTGAAATCTGAAATTTCTTTTGTGCAGTATGATGCCCAATAATTTTTCTTTGCTTCAGCGATGATTTTATTAAACTCGGTGTTAGCTTTTTTCATTTCCATATGATCTTCAGGTTTCCTGCTTTTAATGTAGATTTTGTATTTCTCTTTTTTATACTGAACTGCTTGCTCACATGCCTCCGTCCAACAAACATTACCCAAACGGTTATTGGACTTAAAAGTTTTTAGTTTCGGGATGGAAAGGTCTGCAGCAGCTAGAACTGACTCCTGGAATTTAGAAAACATAACGTCTACATTTTCACTTTCATAATGTGTGAAATCTCGATTAGCAAGAGCAGTCTGAAACACAGAAGACAAATAAGACAGAAGGGACAAGCGCCTCCTCGGTATGTTCCGGCAATTTCCGTAAACGTTCGGGGCGCCATTTTTAAAATGCTGACTGAGGCAGCATGGCGAGTACCAGTACTGTAACCAAACGCGGAGCGTGTTACTGTTGTGTGATCAACTGCAGCAACAACAATCGTACAAGTATTGACCCAAGAACAGGCAAGCCAGTGCGCTTCTTCTATTTTCCAAATACGGAGACAGACAGAGAGAGGTAAGTTGGTATTATTTTCAGTCTTCTTGTGTTGAGTGCCAGTGTGTGTGTACACGTGTGACTTGTCAAAACAAAGTGTGCGCCGACAACGTGTAGGCCACCGCCAACCGACACCGGCCTGCCCCATTGTTTACAAATGCAGTGCATGAACTGCACATGTAAGACCCTATGTTATGTATGTGGAGGCAAATGTGCATGGAAACTTTATATTTTTTTTATCAATATTTCATTAGATAACCTGACCTACATAATCCCTTGCATATAATATATATATGTGTGTGTGTGTGTGTGTGTGTGTGTGTGTGTGTGTGTGTGCGTGCGTGCGTGTGTGTGCGTGCGTGTGTGTGTGTGTGTGTGTGTTTGTGTGTGTGTGGTGTGTGTGTGTGTGTGTGTGTGTGTGTGTGTGTGTGTGCGTGTGTGTGTGTGTGTCTGTGTGTGGTAAGAGTGACTTTGAGACTGAGACTGACTGTGATTAGGTGAGCTTGGTTAATCACAAATTCTACATACTTGGTGGTGGTTGGCAAGCTGAGCTATGAGGCAACTGTGGATGTATTTCATGTTTACTTTGATTTTGTTTCAGGTGCCAGAAGTGGATCATCAACATCAGGAGAGATGACGTCAAGATTGCTGACATCAAGTCGAAGAGGGTGTGCTCTGTACATTTTCATGAGAAAGTTTTCAACTGCCCTACAGACATTCAGCATTCTCGACTGCTACCGACTGCTGTGCCTACCATTGTCAGCTGCCCAAATCCTCCTCCATCCATGGAATGTCGACGACCTCCGCCCAAGATCAGAGAGCCTGTACCAAAGAGGAGACGACAAGATACTGCCTCCAGCTCTGTATATCATGAAGGTGATGGTGATGATTGTGATGGTGACAGAGACAGTACTAGACCCGTGGTGAAAGCGTCCGAACCAGATCCTGAGAAGTTGGCCCGAGAACTGAAGCAGGCCAAACGTGCTTTAGAAGACCTCAAGAAACAAAACAAACAACTTGAAAGGAAATGCAAAACAGCACAAGCAGCCAAGGTCAGACTTATAAAGCGCCATGCTGTACAAGTAGCGTCTCTTCGTGCAAAGAAAGAAGCAATCCTGGAGAATTTCCTCAAAGACCTGCCAGTTGTTCCAGCAGCTTTATTCAAGATCATGATGCGGAAGAAAAAGTGGATCAACTGGGACACCGAGAAAGAGGCTATGGAGTTGTGTCTCGCTGTGTACTTTAGGAGCACTTCTGCTTATGCCGTTCTCCGCTCCGTTGGGTTTATGCTTCCACATCCAAGAACACTCAGGAGGCGCTTTTCAACTGTGTTGACTGGGGTCGGTCTGTGTCAGAGTCTGGTGGAAATGATGCGCTTGAGAACATTAGCACTTGAAGAACATGAGAAAAGAGTGACACTCTCCTTGGATGGAATGACTGTGACCAAAGCCCTGACCTACAGTCATCATCGTGACGAGCTGGTCGGCTTTGTCAACTGCGGCGAGCATCACCAGAGTGACGAAATCGCTGACCAAGCAATTTTGGTCATGATCAGGGGACTGACCCAGAAGTGGAAGCAGGTGTTGGGGTATTTTGTTGCCAAGCACAACCTGGCAACACCTACTTTGACAGCCATCATTTCCGAAATCGTCAGAGCCGTCACAGGGATTGGTTTGTATGTTGATGCCATTGTGATGGACCAAGAATCCTGCCAATGGAAATGGATGAAAGACATGGGTGTGTGTGTGGAACGACCGTATGTGTTTCATGGCACTACACAGTCCTTTGTCATGCCAGATCCGCCACACCTCATCAAAAACTTGAGGAACAATTTCATGACGAAATACATCTCCTTCAGCTGGGATGGAGAAAGAATGATTGCAAAGTGGTGTCACCTCCAAGAACTCTTCTCCCTTGAAACATCTGGCGGGTCAATTCGCGCTGCTCCCAAGCTGAAGGAGTGTCACTTCACCCTGCCCAGAGGGAAAAAGATGAAAGTCATCTTGGCATGCCAGATATTTTCCCACTCAGTCGCTGCTGCCTTGAAATTGTATGTGTCAAAGTCGTTGATGTCCGAGGCTGCTCTTCAAACAGCATGCTTTGTGGAGACGGTGAACAGCATGTGGGATTTTGTCGACTCTCATTCCCTCTCTCCCCAGTCGGGAAGAAGCCGGTCACAAGGAGTGATTTTGAGGGTGACCAGGTTCGATTTGCTTCCTTTTCCAACTTTGTGGAAAGCTGGTGTTTCACAAACCCAAAGAATGACAAACTGGCCAGCAACATTCCAAGTCACAAAGGGTGGCTCCTAGTGCTTTCGGCAATGAAGGGATTGAGCCAAAAGCTAATCATGGAGGAGGAGGTCTTGACACACTTGTGCCTGAGAAAGTGTAACCAGGATCACGTTGAGAACCTTCACAGTCAAATACGTGGCTACAATGGCTTCAACGACCACCCGACGTTGCCAGCATATGTCGATGCACTCCGTTGCCTGTCTTGTTCTTCTGCAACATCAGAGCTCTTGGACAAGACAATCAGTGCTGGTGCCAACTGCCAGCCTGATGGTGAGCATGGACACCATCCCATTGTCAACCCATGCACAGCAGACGTTGAATGTGATGCAGAGAATGCTGATCATGCAGACCCCATCGAAACCAACTCCTTCAGTTGTGAGAACAACTTGGTTTCCTCTTCCTTCACAGACTTGGAGATGGAACTGCCACCCGTCGAGTCAGACATTGTTCAGTACATTGCTGGTGCTGTCGTGAGGAAGTTCAAGCAGAAAAACGACTGTCCTCTCTGTGTGGAAAAGTTCACCATCAGTGCAAATGAGGCAACTGGAGAAACTCCCTCACTTGTGTCACTCAAAGAGTTTAAACTTGGATGCCTGGTTCGTGTCAGTGAGCCACTGCTGCAGGTTTTCAGATGCTTTGAACTTCACTTCAGAGTAGCTACATCAAAGGGATTGCCAAGAGCCAACCCAAGGCAAACTATTCTGAACAGCTTTGTCAAGTCACAAACAGATGATCTGAATTGTGAGTGTGAATGTTTGGCAAGCCTTATTGCTGCTTATTGCAACATCAGGATTTACCACGAAGTGAAACTGTTCAATCAGCAACTGAAGTCAAAAGTCAGAGGTGCAGAACTGAACAAGGACAAGAAACTTAACATGTGAACATTTACAGACCTCTATTTCAGCTGGATTTAACTGTGAACATAACACACTGCTGTAGCTGATATTGTGATAAGGAACTGAACTTGTGAACAATTATGTAGTTCATCTGTGGATTTTAGATTTGATTGTGTATTACACACCTGTGAACACTCATGGGCCATTAATGCAACAGTGAATATTTTACTACATTTCTGTGGATGACGAGAAACTTAACGTGTGAAGACTAACTGTGTATTATAAACCGCTGTGGCTGACAAGACACTTGAGATGTGAACATTCCTGGAATGAGTGCTGTTGGAGCTGGATTAACTGTGAATTATACACCGCTGTGGCTGATCATTTTGGGAAGATGTCCAGGCATGTCTTTGTCAAGTCATGTGAGTACATTTTAAATCATGAATTTTACATGTGTGAATTCTGTATTATATTACTTTATTGTTGTTTTTTTTTTATTCTGAGTTCTTCATTTTTATGTTGTTGTATACGACAGGCAAAAACTCTGAAGTGATGAACACTTGTAATTTCACAGAAAAAAATTGTGAAACTCAATCATTCTTACTTGTCGTGTACGACTTCTGTCTCATGTGTGTGGCGCATGTTATAATCAAATGTCTAAAGGTACCATCTTTTAAATAATCCTCGCTGTTGACAATGACATTAAACCTGAAAAGATCGACTGATTGCTTGTGTAACAATACTAACATAAATTCAGAAGTAAGCACACACAAAATGATGACTCAACACATAACAAAGAGAAAAACTAATGGTATGAAGTGTAAGACACACACACACATCCTCCCCCTCAGTCCCAGTACACACACTAACTGACTAAGTGACAGGTCAATGTTTCTGAAGCAGTGACTGGGTGAAAATAATAGTGCGACGGCTAATGAAGAGTTTCACTTTTCAAAGAAGTAAGAATTTTTTTTTTTGGGTATGACTATGAGTATCATGCAATAGTTTT
>JAPXFY010001866.1:27500-31681 GCA_030674185.1 Monoplex corrugatus | reverse complement strand
CAGCAGTCTCCATTCAGGGAAATGACAAAGTCTCTGATCTAGTTTTTACAGGGTGTGGAGTTTTTTTCAAGGGGTCCCATCGCACACAGACAATTCCAGTTGCCTTTCCACCCAAATCTGCCATTAATTATTTCCCACATTCCCTGACCCTGCAAAACCCTATGCGCTGACAAGGTATTAAAATGGGGAGAAAAGAGAGGATAAAGGGAGGGAGATATCAAACATTAAGCGGACAACACCAGAATAAATGGAAATATTAAGATGGGCAGCAAAGCAAAACCAAACCAAACCAAACCAAAAAAAACAAAAACAACCAAACAAACAAGCAAAAAAAAAAAAACAAAACAAAAAAAAAAGGATCAGGTTTTGGAATGTTGCGGACTGGAATTGAACTAGATTTTTGTTTTTGCCAGAAAACCTCTGCAGTGGTCCGTTGATACCATGACTACCGGTGTATCAAAACGCCAAAAGATGGCAGCAATCCAAAAACAAAGCAAAACAAATTAAAACAAAACAAAAAACAGATCAGATGTCAAAACTTGTACATACACTCTATCCGCTGAAAAACAGTAGATAACGTGATAAGCATGACGATGATAACGACGACGACCAAGACGAGGATGATCAATAACGACGACATCGACGATCATGATGAGTGAACAAGATGGGCAAACTCCTGTTACTATGGTTCCCCTATACGTGTTTTTATTCCTTGAATTTTTGTCAGTAGTCTTTTTCTTTAAAATCAGTGAAAGTTTTAATAGTGTGCAATTTCTGCAAAATGCTACAAGCAAGCTTTGGACATGGACCCTTTACGCTATATAAGCGATATCATCATCATCATCATCATCAGACACACAGACAAACAGACAGACAGACAGGCAGACAGACGGACAGACAGACAGACAGACAGACAGACAGACTTTTCAACAAAACAACAACAACAACAACAACTACTACTACTGCTGCTGTTGCTGCAGTTGCTTCTACTATTACAACTACTACTAGTACCCCCCCCCCCCACCACCATCACACCAAGCAAGCAAGCAAGCAAGCAAACAAGCAAGCAAGCAAGCAAGCAAGCAAGCAAGCAACCAAACAACCAACTAACCAACCAAACAAAACAATATAAATAATTCCATGTGCACAGCGTATACAGTCTATGCCAACGCATGCTCGTTGGATATTATAGAAATAAAAAGAAATCCAAAAACCAAAGACAAAAGCAATCTTAAAACAAATAAACAAAAGCAACCAGCAAAAACAAGCAAACAAACAAACAAACAAACAAACAAACAAACAAACAAACAAACAAAACACACAAAACACACACACAGAACAAAAACAAAAAGAAAAACAAAGCAAAAAACAAACAAACAAAACAACAACAACAACAACAGAAAAACCCAAAATCAAAACCAAACCAAACCAAAATAAAAACAAACAACACACACACGTACACACACATACACACCCCCACCCCACCCACCCACACACACACACACACACACACAGGGACAAACCCACACACACACACATACACATACCACAATCCCCCCCCACACACACATCCACACCCACCCACACCCACAAACACACCACACACACACACACAAACACACACACACACACACACACGCACACACACACACACATACACACAAGAGTCAATTCCAAGAGTCAAATTCTAGCCGCTGCAGACGTATCAATTCCGAACTCAAAACTTCTAGATCGAATAATCGATTGGGTAATGTTTGGGTGGACAGTGGCATGTGAGAAAGCAGTTCAATATAAAAGGGAGAAATTCAAAATCTACATCAAAAGCCGGAAACCTGAAGATCATGTGGAAATGACTCAACATCGACATCGCTGCATTACAGGAGACAAGGCTACCTGGGGACGGATCACTGCGTGAGAAGAACTACACGTTCTACTGGCAGGGGAAGAACCCAGAGGAGCCACGTATTCATGGTGTGGGCTTCGCTGTAAAGAACTCCCTCCTAGAAACCGTAGAGCTCCCCACAGGAGGTACGGAGAGACTGCTCACTCTGAAAATGACGACCAGTTCAGGCACAGTCAACTTCATCTGTGCCTATGCCCCAACATTAAGCTCCTCACCCGACGTCAAGGACAAGTTCTATGAGGCCCTGGATGCTGTTGTCAGAGGAGTTCCAGCAAGGAAGGTCTCTTCATATTGGGAGATCTGAACGCACGCGTAGGTGCTGATTTTGAGGCCTGGCCAACCAGCATTGGACATCATGGTGTTGGGAAGCAAAATGAAAACGGTCAAAGACTCCTGGAACTTTGCTCTTACCACAAGCTGGCCATCACCAACACCTTCTTCAACAATAAGGAAAGCACAAGGTGTCATGGGCCACCCCAGTTAGCGGAACTGTACCACAAATCTGGCAAAAGTCTATAGTTATACCGATGTTAAAAGCAGGAAAATCGAAAAACTGATAAAAAACAGTTCCAGACCCATTGCTTTGACGTCCCACTCGAGCAAACTAATGGAAAGATTGATCTTAAACAAACTTTTACACTACTGTGATAAAAATAACGTTATTCCGGTAACCAGGCGGGTTTTAGAAAAAGGGAGATCCGCAGTTGAACACCTGGTTAAACTTACGACTCAGATCAAACAACAGTTTGCCCGCAAAAAAAGTGTTTTAGGTTTTCTTTGATGTAAAAAAAGCTTACGATCAAGTTTGGCATAAACGTTTTTTTGTTCAAGCTAAAATCTGTTGGTTTATCTGGCAATATGTACAATTACATTAAATCTTTTTTAGCTAATAGAACAATACAGGCTAGAGTGGGAGCTAGCTATTCTACTTCACGACGCCTCGACATGGGGATTCCACAAGGTTCAGTGATAGCACCTATTTTATTTAATATCCTTATACAGGATCTTCCCAAAGCTTTTTCAAATCGTGTTGTTTTAGTACAGTATGCTGATGATATATGCACTTGGATGAATATCACTTTAAAAAAGACAACTCCACAGGAACACGGAATTACATCAGGAAATTGTATCAAATTGATCTTGATAATCTTGGAAACTATATGTTAGAAAATGGTCTGTCGTTGTCGGCAGAAAAAACTAACATGATGCTGTTTGATCCTGGTGGTAACCAAATAACTTGCCTACTTTCAAATTGCTAGGTGAAGTGTTAAATTACAAACAGGTCGTAAAATTTCTGGGAATTTACATCACGTCGAAATTAAGCTGAAATGTTCATTTTGATTATATTTTAACAAAAGCACGAAAAACCTTAAATTTTCTAAAGATAATAAGCAAATTACCCTGGGGAATGGATACAAATATACTGATTCATCTGTCAACAGCGCTGGTCAGGTCTAAATTATCCTACACGCAAGAAGTTTTTTTCAATGCACCTAAATATTTACTAAAAAAGATTCAGAACTTGGACTGCAAAAGTTCTTAAAATTGCACTAGGTGTACCAACCCATGCTTCTACTCTGGAAACGTACAAAGTTGCTGGAATTCTACCTCTAAACAACCATCGTGAGCTAGCTACAGCAAAGTTTGCAATTAGAACTACTTCACAAGCGAATAATTTTTGTGAGCAAAGAAATTAAAATCAGGTCTGATATTGACTTTCCAAAACGAGCAAAAAACATTTCATCACAAATTACAACCGCAACTTACATATCTGACCTGATCAAACAATCCAGCATAACTATGGATGAAATAGCCGAGAAACCAACGTTAACGCCTATCCCTACATGGGAAATGCTAAAGGCCACGTTTGATCTCGATTATGCAGACGTTAAAAAAGATGATAATGTCAACATTACGCTATCCACAGCTTGTGAACACATCGATGAAAAGTACCGTACCCACCTCCACATTTTTACTGATGGGTCAGTCTTAGCAAATCAGAGCGCTGGAGCAGCGTTTTATGTTCCAAAATTTAACATTAAAAAGTCTTTTTCATTGGGGCAAATGTATCTATATATACAGCAGAATTGGTCGCTGTTGTTCAAGCGTTGCATTATTTAATAAGACTTCGGCCTGTGTCTTTCAAAGTAGTTCTGTTTGTTGATTCAAAATCTGTATTATATGCCTTACAGTCTTTTGATACAAACACAAGACCTGATTTAATAATTGAGGCAAATCATCTAATACACTGTTTAAAGATAAATGGCTCGGAAATCAG
>JAPXFY010001866.1:15000-20000 GCA_030674185.1 Monoplex corrugatus | reverse complement strand
GTACGAATGGCCAGGGAATCGTTGGCAAAGGGTAATGATACAACTGTACGAATGGCCAGGGAATCGTTGGCAAAGGGTAATGATACAACTGTACGAATGGCCAGGGAATCGTTGGCAAAGGGTAATGATACAACTGTACGAATGGCCAGGGAATTGATGATGATGATGATGATGATGATGATGATGATGATGATGATAATAATAATAACAATAGTAACAAGAACAAGAACAGCAGTAACAACAAGATGAACAACAAGAACAACAAGAACAACAACAATAGTGAAAATGATAACTATGATTATAACAATAATAATGATAACAACAACAATAACAACAATAACAAATAATGCATTGTGCTAAAGATTGGAGCAATGTAAATTTTTCTTTCTTTTATTACGAAAAGAATGTTGTTTATGAAAGGGGAAAAAACAACAACAACAAAGTATGTCAATTCCATGTTCATCCCCACCCTGACATGCCGCTGCCAGACCTGGACCCTAATCAAGCCCCTAAAACAACAAAAACATTACCAATTATGGTATACTCTATCGGCGCAAAGCTATCAATAGGAGCAGACCCAACGTGATCAGAAACACCAAGCTCAGAGAAAATGGTGGGAGCAACACCAATCCACCATCATATTCATCACCATAAGCTGTATGATTTAGTCATCTGACCAGAATCCAACCCCATCACAAACCTCAAAAAGCATACAACAAGAAGACATGTGAATTTAAAGTGAGAGGCAGTACAAAGAACATCCCGACTGACGATGTGAAAGAGACCTTGACATCCTGTGGCATTTGACCTCTACTAGACTACCGGCTCGCTGCTGATCTTCAGGTCTTTCTTCCCACTACACTCATGATGTATATTTCAAGTGGACAGGAAAAAGAAAGCAGATGGAGAAAGAGAGAGAGAGAGGGGGGGGAAGAGACAGAGACAGAGAGAGAGAGACAGAGACAGATAGAGACAGAGACAGAGAGACAGGGACAGAGACAGAGATGCAGAGGGAGAGAGACACAGAGAGAGAGAGAGAGAGACAAACAGAGGGACAACAGACAGAGAGAGAAAGGAAGAGAGACAGAGACAAACAAAAAGAGACAGGGAAATAGATGCAGAAAGAGGGAGAGTGAGAGGAAGAGGAGAGAGAAAGAGAGAGAAAACGAGAGAGACAGATACAGAGATGGAGACAGAGAAACAGAGACAGGGAGACAGAGACAGACAGACAGAGAGAGTCTGAGAGAGAGAGGGAAGAGAGAGAGAAAGAGTGAGAGAGGGAAGAGAGAGAGAGAGTGAGAGAGAGAAAGAGACAGAGAGAGAGACAGCCAGCCAGCCAGACAGACAGATACAGAGAGAAACAGACAAAAACAGAGAAAAACATAGAAAAACAGAGAATCAGAAACATAGAGAGAGAGAGGTAGAAAGAGAGAAAGACAGACAGACAGAGAGAGAGAGACAGAAAGAGACAGAGAGACAAAGAAAGACAAAGAGAGAGACAGAGAGAGAGAGATACAGACAGAGACAGAGATAGAGAGACAGAGAAAGACAAAGAGAGAGACAGACATAGAGAGAGAGACAAGCAGAGATAGAGGCAGAGATAGAGAGACAGAGGAAAAAAGAGAAAGAGAGAGAGAGAGAGAGAGAGAGAGAAACAGAGACAGAGAGACAGAGACGATTGTTCAGAGTTATATCGCTTCATGTTGATCGCTTCATGTTATGCCTGCAGTAAACATTAACTGTTGCCATGCAAACCCTGAAGAAGATCCTCAGATGGCGTCAAAAGCTAGCAAACGACAAAAACAAACAAACAAACAAACAAAACACTGTCATTGCTTGACGTTCTTGTTTTCTTTCCTTCCTCTTTTTTTTTTTTATCACTTTATGCGGCTGTCTGCCATAAAAGATGGACAAAAATTAAAAAGAGAGAAACCAAGAACGTCAAGTAATGACAATGTTTTGTTTGTCTGTTTATTTTATTTTATATTTTGGTCATTTGCCAGCTTTTGACACCATCCGAGGAACTTTTCCATGTGTTGATGTGATCTTACGCCTGCGTTCATTATTAAGCGTTGCCAGATCCTCGGATGGTGTCAACAGCTGGCAAATGACCAAAACAAACAAACAAACAAGCAAACAAACAAACAAACAAACAAACGAACGAACAAACAAACAAACAAACAAACAAACAAGCAAACAAACAAACAAGCAAACAAACAAACAAACAAACAAACAAACAAACAAACGAACAAACAAACAAACAAGCAAACAAACAAACAAACAAGCAAACAAACAAACAAACAAACAAACAAACAAACAAACGAACGAGCAAACAAACAAACAAGCAAACAAACAAACAAACAAACAAACGAACGAACAAACAAACAAGCAAACAAACAAACAAACAAACAAGCAAACAAACAAAAAACAAACAAGCAAACAAACAAACAAACAAACGAAACAAACAAACAAACAAACAAACAAACGAACGAACAAACAAACAAACAAACAAGCAAACAAACAAACAAACAAGCAAACAAACAAACAAACAAACAAGCAAACAAACAAACAAACAAACGAACAAACAAACAAACAAACAAACAAACAAACAAACCCCAAGAACAAAACAACAACAACAACAAAACATGTAATTGCTTCACGTTCTTGTTTTCTTTCTCTCTTTTTTTTAAAAATCATTTTATACGAGCTGGTTGTCTCTGTTGATGAGTGTTGGACTGATGATGTCTCCATTTCAACCCAACCCTGCAAAAACATAAACACTCGCTGTGTTTGCTGCACAGCTTAATTTAAAGCTTCAATAACTTGCTGGTGGTGTCAGCTTAGTGTTTCACACATCCCGTCCGTGTTCACCCTCCCCTATCCCCCCTACCTCTCCTCCTCCTCCCCGTTTCCACACCTTGCCAGCGCATAGTTGTGTGCAGGCTCAGTCTTTCCAGATAAGTACTGGTGGAATGGGGTGGCGCACATATGGAAATATCTGAGTACCATGAGTCTTGAATAAATTCCAAACTTTAACTGATTTTTTTCTTTGTTTTTTTCTTATTTTTTATCTGTTATAAAATTCTCTCTTTTTTAAACGAACCTTTTATTTATCTATTTTTCGAAAAAAAAGAATGTGTGTGTGTTCATTTGTTCGTTCGTTCGTGTGTGTTTATGTGTGTGTGTGTTTGTGTGTGTGTGTGTGTGTGTGTGTGTGTGTGTGTGTGTGTGTGTGTGTGTGTGTGTGTGTGTGTGTGTGTGTGTGTGTGTGTGTGTGTGTGAGTGTGTGTGTGTGTGTGTGTGTGTGTGTGTTTGTGTGAGTGTGTGAAAGAGAGAGAGAAAGGGAAAGACAGAGACAGACAGACAGAGACAGAGACAGACGGCAGATTGTTCAGAGTTGTATCATTTCATGTTGACCTGGTGTTATACCTGCAGTAAACATTCAGTATTGCCCATGCAAACTCACAACAAGATCCTCCGATGGTGCCAAAAGCTAGCAAATGACCACAACAAAAAACCCCACAAAAAAACAAAAAACAACAACAAAAACAAAAAAGCATACCAAAACAAAACAAAACAAAACAAACGACAACAAAAGACAAACAAACAAAAAACCCAACACCAACAAACAAACAGAAAACCTAGAACAAAACAAAACAAACAAATGTCATTCCTTGACGTTCTTCTTTTCTCTGTTTCTTTTTTTTTTTTTTTTATCGTTTTATGGGGGCTGGCTGTCTGTGTTGATAGAGTGTTGGACTGATGATGTCTCCATTTCAACCCAACCCCACAAACATTAACACTCGCTGTGTTTGCTGCACAGCTTAATTTAAAGCTTCAATAACTTGCTGGTGGTGTCAGCTTAGTGTTTCACACATCCCGTCCGTGTTCACCCTCCCCTATTCCCCCTACTTCTCCTCCTCCTCCCCGTTTCCACACCTTGCCAGCGCATAGTTGTGTGCAGGCTCAGTCTTTCCAGATAAAGTACTGGTGGAATGGGGTGGCGCGCATATGGAAATATCTGAGTATCATGAATCTCTCTTGAATAACCTCTAAACTTTAACTGAGTTTTGAATTTTTTTTCTTTCTTTCTTTCTTTCTTTCTCTCTTTCTTTCTTTCTTTCTTTCTTTCTTTCTTCTTTCTTTCTTTCCTTGTTTCTTTCTTTCTTTCTTTCTTTTTTCTTTCTTTCCTTCTTTCTTTCTTTCTTTTTTCTTTCTGTCTGTCTTTCTTTCCTTGTTTCTTTCTTTTTTCTTTCTGTCTTTCTTTCTGTCTGTCTGTTTTTTAAATACCTCCACTCCCCATTTATTCATCTGTTTTTCAAAAAGAAGAAAATGTCTTACTGATCAGAGGTAAGTATGTATATGTATGTTTGTATATGTGTGTATCTTCGTTCGTTCGTGTGTATGCGTGCGTGTGTGTGTGCGTGCGTGTGTGTATGTGTGTGTGTGTGTGTGTGTGTGTGTCTTTGTGGGTTTTGAGAGAGAGAGAGAGAGAGACAGACAGACAGACAGACAGACAGAGACAGACAGACAGACAGACAGACAGACAGACAGACAGACACAGAGACAGACAGACAGACAGACAGACAGAGACAGAGAGAGACGTGCGAACAACATTTTCTCAGCACTTTTATGGGTGGGTCTTCACCAAATTTGGTTAAAAAGGTGTAGACTGCTGAGAAGTCGCGTTAGCTCAAGTTTGAGGAATTGTCTGGCACCAAGGTCAAGGTCACAGATATAAAGGAAAAAAACAAACATGCTCACAGTCAGCACTTTTCTTCAAGGAAGGAGTATGAACACCACTATTCCAGAATCATCTGACTACATCTAAAATGTGTTGGACTGGTCTGTACCATTATCCTCGATACACCGTCAAGTTTTGTTTCAAGCGAAGTTTCTTTAAATTTACTGTTACTGTTATTTTCTTTTAAAGCCCAGCCGACTGTGTAGAGCCAGATCAGGGCTATAACCATTTCGTAACATATGCAGTACTTCATAAA
>JAPXFY010001866.1:0-10000 GCA_030674185.1 Monoplex corrugatus | reverse complement strand
GGGGTCATGACCTTTATTGAGCTCTGTCTGTCTGTCCGTCTGTCTGTCTGTCTCCCTGTCTCCCTCCCTCCCTCCCCCTCTCTCTCTCTCTCTCTGTACTGTTTGTTTATACGGCACTGACTTGATTCCTCCCATACATGTACATCCACCTCGTATCCCTCTGATACGTTATTGCTATACAACGTGTTGCAGTCCTCGAGGTATGGCACGTGACAGGATATTGTCAGTAACACGTTAAAGTATCAAATCTCTCTCTCTCTGTCTCTGTCTCTCTCCTTCTCTTCTCTTTCTCTCTCTCTTTCTCTCTCTCTCTCTTTCTCTCTCTCTCTCTCACTCCCTCTCTTCTCTTCTTTGTCTTCTTTTTCTTCCTCTCTTCTCTTCTCTCTCTCTCTCACATTCTTTGTCTGTCTGTCTGTCTGTCTCGTTTTCTACCTCTCTCTCTCTTTCTCACTCTCTGTCTGTTTCTCTCCCTCCATCTCTGTCTGTCTGTTTGTCTGTCTCTTTCTCTCTCTCTCTCTCTCTCTCTCTCTCTCTCTCTCTATATATATATATTATATATATATATATATATGTTTGTCAGTCTGTCTGGCTGTCTGTGTGTCTCTCTCGTTTTCTCCCTCTCTCTTTCTCTCTATCTCTCTCCATCTCTGTCTGTCTGTCTGACTGTCTCTCCGTCCATCTCTGTCTGTCTGTCTGTCTCTCCCTCCATCTCTGTCTGTCTGTCTGTCTCTGTCTATCTCTCTCTCCCTCTGTCTGTCTGTCTGTCTGTCTGTCTCTCTCCCTCTGTCTCTCTCTCTCTCTCTC
Organism: Monoplex corrugatus; assembly: GCA_030674185.1. NCBI lineage: Eukaryota > Metazoa > Mollusca > Gastropoda > Littorinimorpha > Ranellidae > Monoplex > Monoplex corrugatus. The sequence goes on along the minus strand of JAPXFY010001866.1, from coordinate 9,196 downwards.
GCTCTCTCTCTCTCTTCGATTCCTCGTAGACGCCAAAAAAGTGCCTTGCATTATCGATTTGTTCGCAATGTTTAAGTTGTCGCCAACTTTGCTATCTCTCTGCTCTCACCGCTTTTAGCCCAACATTTCCCATTTCGTCGATGTCTCTGTCTCGTCCTTCTGTCTGTCGGTCTGTCTGTCTGTTTGTCTGTGCGTGAACAGTTTTTCTCTTTGCATCTCTGTCTCTGTCTCTCTCGATCTCTGTTCTCACCACTTTTTGTTCAGCCTTTTCATTTCTTCGCTGTTCTCTAGTTTCTGTTCTTTTTTTCATCTGTATATATATATATATATATCAGGGCACCTGATGATGATGATGATGACTATCAGAGTGGATTAATCATTTTGTTTGAACTATTGTTAATTTTTTTTTACATCAGAAAGATGCTGAAGTAGACACAAACACTCCCCTATCACGCTCCATACTTTTCGCACAGCTATGCGTGCGCACAAAGACAAGGCACGCATTCATACACACGAGAGCGTATGAACGAACAGACTTGATTTACATGCTTCGGATACTTTTAAATAATCCTTTGCATATCACAAAGAGAAAGAGACGGAGAGAGGGCGGTGCGAAGGGGAGAGAGCGAGACAACGAGAGAGAGAGAGAGAGAGAGAGAGAGAGAGAGAGAGAGAGAGAGAGAGAGAGGAGAGAGAGAGAGAGAGTGGAGAGGAGAGGAATTTGCATCTTGAAGCAAAGCAAATCCAGTCTTTAACAACAAACAATTTCAATCAAGCAAACTAAAGCAAATGACCTCGCACACAGCAAATCACCTACAGCCTCCCACAAACACACAAACAAACCATTCCTCTATTCACTTGCACTAAACAAAGAAAGAAACAAACAAAGAAACAAAAAGAAAAAGAGAATGAAAAAGAAAACAAAGGAAAAGAAAAGAAACAGGGAACAAAAACTTATAAATTTTGAAACCTTCTTCAAAAACACCACTACTTCCTATTTAACACGAACTCCTCTTTTGTGCAACGTGTTAATAAAGGTCACAAACAAAAACGGTTCCACTTCGCTTTCAAGGCACATCATGTCTTCCGCATCACACAACAGAAAGAAAGACAAACTGTGACACTAAGAGAGAGAGAGAGAGAGAGAGAGAGAGAGAGAGAGAGAGAGAGAGAGAGAGGAGAGAGAGAGAGAGAGAGAGAGAGAGAGAGAGAGAGAGGAGAGAGAGAGAAACACAGGCCACTCTTCAAGCTGAAGAGCAAGCGAAATGGCTGACAGGAAATTGCACCAGAAGACAAACGGAAGTCTCCAAAAGAGAAGGGACTGTCCAGTAATGAGCGAATCTTAATGTTTGTCCCATAAGATCGGTTGGAGTTGGTTGTTTAATGACATTTTTTGTCTAAGCGCTTGGAATAGCCTTTCGTGTTTCGTGTTTAGAACTAAAGCCCTGTGTGTCAGAGAGTTGAGACTAGCTCAGCTGTCAGCAGGGAGAATTTTGATAGTAAGTGGATAATAATCCCTTGTCAGCCAGTATTAAACAAACAAAGAGACAAAGAAACAGAGAAAGAAAGAAAGAAACGAACGAAAAAACGAAACCCTTGTCAGCCAGTATTAAACAAACAAGGAGACAAAGAAAGAAAGAAAGAAAGAAAAAAAGAAAGAAAGAAAGAAAAAAACGAACGAACGAACGAACGAACGAACGAAAAAACAAAACAATAATTTTATTTGTATACCGCAAGCACTCCGTATCAAAGCATGAACTTTGCACTTCACATAGTAACAGATCATGTAAATAAACAAAACAAAAATCAAACACAAAAACAACAACAACAACATTCCCAGAACAAGAGAGAGAGAGAGGATTATTGGATCATACATGAATGCATACAAGGTAGAAAGAAACTCTAGGGAGAGCTAGACAACAGAAGGTCTTCAGAGAAGTAACCCCCTTTAGACAAGTGTTTCGGCCCTGAATTCCTTACACTCTCGGGGGGCCGGGCCACATCCAGGTCATGACTCCTGGATGCCCTTCTGCTGTTGTCTGTTTTTTTTTTTCCCACGCCGGGGATCGAACCTGGGCGATTCTGCGCTTCAGAACTGCGGTACGCGGTTTTACCAATGTGCTAACGGGGCACACATCATCTGTAGGGAATTTAATCCTTATGAAGTTCACTTTTTTCGTTCCTCCTTGCCCAGATCCAGCTTGAGCTCCTTTCTGCTGCCTCTGCCATCGCTTTAAGGGCTCTAGTCCTCTTCTTCCCAGAAATGGCGAGTTGTTTCATGAGATCATAAGCGGAGGTGCCCACAAACCCTCTTGCCCCGACCTCTATGGCGAAGATTTTGACCCGCAGACCTGCTTTCTTCAGGGTGCTGGCAAGACCGGCGTATTTTTCGGTCTTGTAGATATGTGCTTCTTCCATTCTGCTTTCGTATGGCACAGTGAGTTCTATCAGAATCACTTGTTTGGAGGAGTCAGAGTGGAGAGCGATGTCTGGTCTCATGCCTGTCTTGCTGATGACATCTGGGTAATTTCTCCACTCTGGGAGGTCTGCTGTACACTCCCAGTCGACTGCTCCATCCAGAAGACCCTTTGGCAATGTGCTGGTTGTCATAGCACTTTCGGGCCAGACCTGTTTCCCTCCTGCTTTGTAGAACGTTGTCATAGCAATTGGTGCGTTTGGGGTCATGGTTTTTTCGCTAACCACATCTGTGATCACTTTCAGAACTTGGTTGTGCCTCCATGTATACCTTCCTTGGGCTAGCGCTACTTTGCAAGAGCTTAGGACATGTTCCACTGTTTGTTTCTTCTGACAGAGCGGACATGCTGGGTCGTCTGCTTTCCCCCATTTCACTAAGTTTGCATTCGAGGGGAGCAGGTCATATACAGATCTGAGGAGGAAGCTTATCCTTAGAGGAGCCATGTGCCACATATCGTTCCAGCTGAGACTTCTTTGGAGTGCACTGTCCCATGTTGTCCATTGCCCCTGTTGACCTTGCTGGACTGCCTTCTGCACTCTTTTGACATCTTCTTCTTCCTTCAACTCCTGTATGATCATGTCTCTTTTTTCCTTCCCTTTGGCTTTGGACCACCACTGCATTTTTGTTGCTCCCAGTCCCTGTCTGTTGGTTTGCGTGTGTCCAATTATTTCTTTGATGCTGAGGTTTCTCTTGGCATTGTTTACAGCCTCTTGGACTTTCCACTTTCTGCCAGTTCTCAGCTTTGGATGAACTGATCTCACGATATTGTCTTCCGATTCCTCCAGCATGCTCAACAGTCTTGCTTTTCCAACTTTGTATTCCTCCACTATGGATTTGAGAGGTAGCTTCAGCATTGCTTGACGACAGTAGAATGCAACATCAGTGAGACCAGGTGGGACACCGAGCCATTTTCTTGTGTATTTGTTGATTTTGGCTTCCATTGCTTCGACTGTGCTGGTGCAAATGTCATAGATTAGCAGTGGCCACAGCAGCTTTGGTATCAGCATGAACTGTAGACACCAGACTTTGTATTTGCCTGGCAGTCCGCAGTTATCTATTTTTCTCAGGCCTTCTTCTGCTGTTTGCTTGGTTTCACATCCCCTTTGTGTGTCTTTCAGGGAGTCATCATACCATCTTCCGAGACTTTTTACTGGCTCTTCTGTGACAGTGGGGATGGCTTGGTTGGCTACCATGAATTTGACTGAATCTGCCACTTTTCCTTTTCGCAGTGAGAGACTTCGGGATTTCTTAGGTTTGAACCTCATTCTTGAAGAGGCCACCAGCTCATCCAGCTGCTTTAAGATTTGGTGTGTCTCTTCCTCATCCGTGGACAAGACTGTTGTGTCATCCATGAAAGCTTTCAGAGGAGGCATCTGGTATCCATCTCCCAGATTCACTGGACCTGAACTCTTCATTGCAGCTTTCAAGATGACTTCCATTGCCAACACGAACAGTATGGGAGAGATTGCACAGCCCATTGCAATGCCCACCTCTAGGTCTGTCCAGTCCGTGGTGTATTCTTTGGTAGCGAACCGCATTGGAGAACCCTTGGAAATACTTCCTCAGCATTGTTCGGATGTTTTCTGGGATGTGATACATTTCAAGAGCCAGCTGGATCATATCGTGTGGAACTGATCCATATGCATTCGCCAGATCAAGCCAAACTACGTCAATGTTTCTCTTCTCTGTTCTTGCTTTTTGGATGGCATCCCAAATCAACGTGGCATGTTCCAAGCATCCAGGCATTCCTGGTATGCCTCCCTTTTGGACTGACATATCCAGATACTTGTTTTCAGTCAGGTATTTTGTCAATCTTGCTGCCATAACAGAGAAGAAGATTTTCCCCTCGACGTTCAGAAGTGATATTGGCCTGAACTGATTGATGCTGCTGGAGTTCTGCTCCTTCGGAATGTACACTCCTTCAGCTCTCATCCATTGGTCGCTGATCTTCTGGTTCCTCCATGCTTATCGAATCATCTTGTGGAGCCACTCGAGCACTTTTGGGCATTTCTTGTAGAGCAGGTATGGTATTCCGTTTGGTCCAGGTGTTGACTTGGCTCTGGCTTTCTTTACTACGTTCTTCACTTCATCCAGTGTTGGTGGTTTGTTATTGAATTTTCCTTCTGGCGCTGCAGGCCAAACCAGATTCTGGATTTCAAGTGGTGCCTCGCGCTGAGAATCGGAATATGTTTCCCTGAGATGCTGCTCTAGGGTTTCCTTGCCCACTGTGAGAGTCCCTGATTTGGGTTGTTCAAACAGCTTTCTTGAAAAGTCAAAGGGATCTTTGAAGAAACGATCTTGAGTCTTCTTCTTTTTGCTCTTTCTTCGCCTTGCTGATTCCACTTTGCTGAGAGCATTGTGTTTGGCCTTCAGATCTTTCCAGAGTTCCAGGAGCCCTTGCTTCTCGAATTCTGAGGCAGTTTTCATTCGCTTTTTAAGCTTCCTTTTCTCCCTCCGGATGCTCTCCATCTGTTGCTGTCTTCTGGATTTCTGGGGAGGCGTTTTTGTCTTTGGCTGCTTCACTCCATAAGTGTCCCTGCAGATAGAGTATATGATGTCTCCGTATGTGTCAAGTTTGTGTTCCAGCGTACTGTTCCCTATTAGCGCATTCAGCTTAAGGACAAGTTCCTCATCTAATTTCTCCCATTGTTCTTTTGCACCGGCAGGCGGCAAATTGAGTTTTCCACGTTTGGCGTTAAGATCTTGTGCAAAATCCGCATCAGAACCGTCAGCGTGGATGTCCTTGGCACTATGGTTTAATTCCTGGCCTTGGTCATCCAACGTCTCACCTGCTATCGCAGTGCGCTGCTGCTGGTTCGTATGTGTCTTCAAACAGCCCATTTTTGTCCTGTGGATCTTCATGCCGCGTTTGGTGGTGAATCTCCTTCCACACGCACACGGAAATTCCAACTGGTCATTAATCATGGTCCGTTGTGCGTTTCCAGTCGTGATGGAGGCAGTGCCGATGGATTCATCATTCTCTCCCCCTTTCGGTGAATCCTGGGAGCATCTTTCATTTGAAAAACTCGTGGCATGTTATCAAAGGCAAGGTGGGAAGCCAACCCACAAAGCCCGCAGATCTAGTCTTTCCCAGTGTCCTTCGGTCTTTCCCGAATGTCCTCCGAACTATTCCCGGAAGTCAATGGACTGACCATGTGCAGGTAGAAAGAAACTCTAGGGAGAGCTAGACAACAGAAGGTCTTCAGAGAAGTAACCCCCTTTAGACAAGTGTTTCGGCCCTGAATTCCTTACACTCTCGGGGGCCGGGCCACATCCAGGTCATGACTCACAAACAAACAAACACACAGAGAGACATACACACAGAGAGACATACACACATACACACACAGACGCACACACGCACACACTCACAAACACAAACAAACACACACACAGAGACATACACACATACACACACAGACGCACACGCACACACAAAAACAAACAAACACACACACAGACATACGCGCACACACATACACACAATACACACACACACATACACACACACACATGCACACACACATACACACAACACACACACACACACACACACACACGCACACACACACACACATACACACACACACAGATCAGTTACAAATAACCAGACTCTGAAAGATGAAAGGCATTAATCTGTGTAGTTTTGTAGATGTTTCTAAAAGATATGTTTTGAAGCGATTTTTTAAAATGAAATAGACTTTTGTTTTAACTCAACAACACTGTAACAGAGTTCCATATTATTAGGCCATAAAGCAGAGAAGGACAAGTTCCATGTTATTAGGCCATAAAACACAGAAGGATAAGTTCCATGCTATTAGGCCATAAGGCAGAGAAGGATGAGTTCCATGTTATTAGACCATAAAGCAGAGAAGGATGAGTTCCATGTTATTAGGCCATAAAACAGAGAAGGATAAGTTCCATGTTATTAGGCCATAAAGCAGAGAAGGATAAGTTCCATGTTATTAGGCCATAAAGCAGAGAAGGATGAGTTCCATGTTATTAGGCCATAAAGCAGAGAAGGATGAGTGTCATGTTAATAGGCCATAAAGCAGAGAAGGATAAGTTCCATGTTATTAGGCCATAAAGCAGAGAAGGATGAGTGTCATGTTAATAGGCCATAAAACAGAGAAGGATAAGTTCCATGTTGTTAGGCCATAAAACAGAGAAGGATGAGTGTCATGTTAATAGGCCATAAAGCAGAGAAGGATAAGTTCCATGTTATTAGGCCATAAAGCAGAGTAGGATGAGTGTCATGTTAATAGGCCATAAAGCAGAGAAGGATAAGTTCCATGTTATTAGGCCATAAAGCAGAGAAGGATGAGTTCCATGTTATTTGGCCATAAAACAGAGAAGGATGAGTTCCATGTTATTAGGCCATAAAACAGAGAAGGATAAGTTCCATGTTGTTAGGCCATAAAACAGAGAAGGATGAGTTCCATGTTATTAGGCCATAAAGCAGAGAAGGATAAGTTCCATGTTATTAGGCCATAAAACAGAGAAGGATGAGTTCCATGTTATTAAGCCATAAAACAGAGAAGGATGAGTTCCATGTTATTAGGCCATAAAGCAGAGAAGGATGAGTTCCATGTTATTAGGCCTTAAAGCAGAGAAGGATAAGTTCCATGTTATTAGGCCATAAAGCAGAGAAGGATGAGTTCCATGTTATTAGGCCATAAAGCAGAGAAGGATGAGTTCCATGTTATTAAGCCATAAAGCAGAGAAGGATAAGTTCCATGTTATTAGGCCATAAAGCAGAGAAGGATGAGTTCCATGTTATAAAGCCATACAAGAGAGATGGGTTTCTTTCTGCACGTAGTTAGATGTACAATAAGAGATGATTACTCCTTTACAGCTGACTGCCGTGGAATATTTGTAGGGCAGGAGTACTGACACAAATGTGATCTTCCATCACGGAATGAGTCGCTTGTCCACTGGCAGCGTTTTGCACAATGGGGCAAAATAAGCGAGAGGGGTGCAGGGCTCGTTATGGAGTTGTTGATTTTAGCGGATGCCGGAACCCGTCCTACACATTCTACATTCGATAAATTACGCATATTGTGGTTCTTTCTTAGAGAAAAAAGCTATTTGCATGACCCTACCCAACATGCTGATGCTGAACTTTCACTTTCGTTTTCCTTGATTTTCTCAAAACTGTGTTTCGGAAGAGTGCCATGTTTGGAAGGCTGTACCTCAGGTATTAATTGTCCGATTTTAAAATGGTTTTCTTCATTAGAAAGAGCAGTGAATGTACATTTAGAAGCAATGAAAAAGTGAAACTGCCTGAAGTGGACAAGTGACTCATTTCGTGGCGAAAAGTCACAAATGTGGGCATGATATCAAAATTTAGATGTTGAAAGTCAAATTTGCCTTCTTTATACTCAATTCGTGTTTTGACTGGAATGCAGTACAATTTCTGCCACAGTGCTTTTGTAATACACCGCTGTGCAGTAGCATCAGTCAAGCTGCAAGGTTTTGGAATCGTTGGAATTTGGATAGCTTGGTACCGGAAAGCCTGGCTAGAAGGCACAATGATAACAACAACAACAAAAACAACAGCAATTAGAACAACAAAACAACAACGACAACAAAAACAAACAAAAACAAAACAAAACAAAGCAAAACAACTAAGTAACATAACTCTTGAGAGTCACGGAGTTATCTCCCATGTACAATTTCTCAAACCCAACAAAGTTCTGAGCTTACCAATTTATGCTTCGTGGCTGGGTCTATGCTAGCTGAATGGGTAGCGCAAACTGTGTTGGGTTTGAGAAATTCTACATGGGAGATAACTCAGTGACTCTCAAGAGTTATGTTACTTAGTTGATATTTAAAATTCTCCCTGCTTCCCTCTTATTTCCTTTGGTAAAGCAAAACAAAACAAACAAACAAACAAACAAAAAACGAAATCAAAATGATCATGATAGATGATCAGGTCATACCACTAATATCTTTCTGCTTTCATCAGTATTTTCAATGTTAAGTCTCTTTATATTACGCTCCAGATATGACCACTTTTTACTTCAGTATAACCTCTGATACCCTGCTTGAAAATTGTGATTTTATGTTGTATGTTGACTAACAGAGACACTGATCATAAGTCATAGCCCTCAAAATGTATGCCAACCAGACACTTATTAAAGTATATATTACATGATTTTGGAAAGATCTATCCATCAACAGCCTGGAAATCTTTACTAGCTGGTCATTTAAATGTTCATATTGAGACAGAGATACGCGTATATGAAAACAAAGCAAAACGAAAAGCAAACAACAACAAAACAACTTAACAACAACAACAACAACAACAGCAACAACCCCAAACAAACAAACAAAAACAAAACGCAGACGAAAACAAAAGGCGAAAACAAAGGATGAATACACAACACTCCTGCCTTAATTCCCCCATAAAAACATGCAGCCAACCAAACATCAAACCCCTCTATCATCCTCAGCGGAAAACAAAACACACAATATGAGAGATAATGAAAACCGACAACCAAAGAGTAAAGAAAGAATTTCTTACGAACAAGCTTTTCTGTTTTCAGGGAATCCTTTTCGAGCACAACGTGCTAATAAAGTTCACAAACAACACATCTCCACCACTACCACCACCACCACCACCGCCACCGCCACCACCACCAACACCACCCCTTTCAAATTCAACCATGTCTTCCACAAGGACATAAAGCCAGACAGACAAACTGTCACGTAAAGGGA
>JAPXFY010001865.1:22500-27500 GCA_030674185.1 Monoplex corrugatus | reverse complement strand
TTCTTATAGATGAAATCATTATTCGTTAACAACTCTTATTCAGAGAATATTCAAGAAATCTTTGCATTTGAACAAATTTAAACAAGTTTTTCCAGTGTCATTCATAGTGTGTTTTAATCATTTCAACACTGAGTTACACATAGCATTTGATTTATCACTACACTTGTAAGCTGATCCTACAATAAATGGTTAGGAAGAAGAAGATGATGATGATAGCTAGCTAGATAGACAGACAGAGAGACAGACAAACAGATAGATAGATAAATAGATAGATAGATAGATAGATAGATAGATAGATAGACAGAGAGATAGATAAACAGATAGATAGATAGATAGATAGATAGATAGAGAGATGGATGAATGGATGGATGGATAGATAGATAAAAAGATAGATATACAGACAGACAGACAGATAGATAGATAAATAGATAGATAGATAGATAGATAGATAGATAGATAGATAGATAGATAGATAGAGAGATGGATGAATGGATGGATGGATAGATAGATAGATAAAAACATAGATATATAGATAGACAGACAGATAGACAGATTGATAGATAGATAGATCGATAGATAGATACTAGATAGATAGACAAGTAGATAGATCGATCGATAGAGCGATAGATAGACATAGATAGATAGATAGATAGATAGACAGACAGATAGGTAGATAGATAGATAGATACACTGTAGATAGATAGATAGATAGATAGATAGACAGACAGATAGATAAATGGACAGATAGATTCATACATACATACATACATACATACATACATACATACATACATACATACACACATACACAGATACATACATACATAGACAGAGATAGATAGATAGACAGATAATTTACATAGACAGACAAACAAATAGATGGTTCACAACTGAAAGGAAAGGACGTGTCATGTGATTTGTTGTATAAAAAGCTTCATAACTGACCAAATGGACGCAAACTGAACGAAGTATGTAAAGATGAAGACATTTTATAGACTATTGATGGTAAACTATGTGGGACATAAACGAAAAACCACAAAGTAAATAGGGAAAAAACAAGACTATTTGCTGGTCTAACACCGCACCCCATACACCCACGTAGCACCTTCCACATTAGGTAATAGTTCCTGAGTAGCTTTCAGGTATATGTGAAGTACCGTGTCCCTGTGAATATTTCATTATTGATAGACATAACTGTGACCTAAAGGTAAGATGTTTTTTTTTTCTTTGGGGCGGGGAGGGGGGGGAGAGGGAGGGGGTACAGGAAACATCTTATGGAGATGTAAGCATAAGTATGGAATCTTGGTGAATACAGTATCAGTGCTGGAACTCTCCAAGTGGTTTGAAGAGAAAAGAAGATGACCTTTGACCGACAGACACAGTAGGTCTTGGTGTGCCCAGCTTTCAGCCAGCACTCAGCACTGGTCTAACGCCACGTGGTCAGGTCCTGAGTCGGGTGAATGTTCTTTTAGTTAATGTCTTTAGTTTACTCTAAGTTATATCACAGGGGGGTGGGGGGGAGTTAAGGGACACACACACACACACACACACACAATACACACACACACACACAAACTATATATATATATATATATATATATATATATATATATATATATACGTCTCTCTCTGTATATATAATCTATACATATACATACATATGTATATTATATATATATCTCTATGTGTATATACATATATACATACATATATACACATATTACATATCATTATAATATGTACAGCTCTCTCTCCCTCTCTCTCTCGCTCTGCATATACATATTTATGTACATCTCTCTCTCTCTCTCTCTATATATATTATATGTGTGTGTATATGTGTGTGTGTGTGTAGTGTTGTAGTGTTGTGTGTGTGTGTGTGTGTGTGTGTGTGTGTGTGTGTGTGTGTTGTGTGTTGTGTGTGTGTGTGTGTGTGTGTGTGTGTGTGTGTGTGTGTGTGTACATATATGTATATGTTGTTCAAACAAACTATATGTCATGTATGTATAAAGCAAAACAAGCTGCAGTGTGTAACAAGAGAAGCGACAAGAACAGAGAAGACAGAAATGTCTTACAAGTTTATGAAGCGACAAGAACAGAGAAGACAGAAATGTCTTACAAGTTTATGAAGCGACAAGAAAGAGAGACAGAAATGTCTTACAAGTTTATGAAGCGATAAGAACAGAGAAGACAGAAATGTCTTACAAGTTTATGAAGCGATAAGAACAGACAAGAGAGAAATGTCTTACAAGTTTATGAAGCGACAAGAACAGAGAAGAGAGAAATGTCTTACAAGTTTATGAAGCGACAAGAACAGAGAAGACAGAAATGTCTTACAAGTTTATGAAGCGACAAGAACAAAGAAGACAGAAATGTCTTACAAGTTTATGAAGCGATAAGAACAGAGAAGACAGAAATGCCTTACACGTTTATGAAGCGACAAGAACAGAGAAGACAGAAATGTCTTACAAGTTTATGAAGCGACAAGAACAGAGAAGACAGAAATGTCTTACACGTTTATGAAGTGACAAGAACAGAGAAGACAGAAATGCCTTACACGTTTATGAAGCGACAAGAACAGAGAAGACAGAAATGCCTTACACGTTTATGAAGCGACAAGAACAGAGAAGACAGAAATGCCTTACAAGTTTATGAAGCGACAAGAACAGAGAAGACAGAAATGTCTTACAAGTTTATGAAGCGACAAGAACAGAGAAGACAGAAATGTCTTACAAGTTTATGAAGCTAGAATTTACAGTAACAACGAAATAACGTTTGACTTAAACACAAACTGTGTAAACATTACAAACATTACAGTAATCAACAGGAATGTATACCAATAATTCCCAAATTTCAAGCAACTTAACATGTTCTACATTTACTTCATTAAAATGTATTTCAGAATAGCTTTTTTCCCCTGCGAAGGTTTTTGGTGAAAAGAAACGTAGTTTTTAGCCATAAAACAAACTGGTACACTGTCAACTGTTCACCGCAAATACAGTTAACTGTTTTACAATGTATCCAAACCAAAAATACAGCTCACTTTTTTTTGCGATGTTTTGTCTTGAAGCTGTAATAGTGTAAATACAGCTAACTCTTTCACAATATTTTGTCTTCAAACCGCAAATAGAGTTCTTTATTTTATAATGATTTGTCTTCAAACCGCAAATAGAGTTCTTTATCTTATAATGATTTGTCTTCAAACTGCAAACACAGCTAACTGTTTTACACTATTTTGTCATCAAAGTCTTAGTCGAAGCCAAAAGTAAACTGTAAAAATTGATCTCAAATAGTAATGGGAAGAATACTGCTTTTTTGTTTCTTATAATTTTTAAATGGAGTTCTTCCCCTTTTTCTTTTTTTTTTCTTTCTGTCTTTTTCTCTTTATTCTTTCTTTTTTTTAACAAATAAACTTTTTAACTTGAATATTCATGAAATGTAACCCATTGCACCAATACCCGTGTGATGTAACTTCTTCCACTGAAATGCGAACATGCGGTTTTATTGATTTTTTAGAATTGTGCGTGTCTTCCTTTGTTGCTTTGTCAATTGCTTCATTGCCTTGAAGACAAGTGCGAACATGTGTTTTTAATGACGTTTTAGAATTGTGTGTGTCTTCCTTTGATGCTTTGTCGTTTGCTTCATTGCCCTGAAGATGTTCACAGGTTATCATTTTTAAAAATACAACCAAGGTTGTTGTTCTCGTCCTGTCCCTCCATCTCCTCCTTATCATCGTCATCATCTTTCTCTCTCTGTCTCTGTCTCTGTCTGTCTGTCTGTCTGTCTGTCTGTCTCAGAGAGCAGGTATGATCGTTAATATGACTGCTGAACAACAAAGATGGCATGAGTGTCATTGACGTTGTCCTCGTCCTTGTCATGGTCAATGTCTCTGTTACTCTTCCTCCTTCTCTTCTCTCCTGGTTTTCTCTCTCTCTCTCTCTGTCTCCCTCTCTGTCTCTGTCTCTCTCTCTCTCTCTGTCTCTGTCTCTCTCTCTCTCTCTCTGTCTGTGTGTCTCTGTCTCTGTCTGTGTGTGTCTCTCTGTGTCTCTCTGTGTCTCTCTCTCTCTCTGTGTCTCTCTCTCTCTCTGCCTCTCTCTCTGTCTCTCTCTGTGTCTCTCTCTGTCTCTCTCTCTGTCTCTTCTCTCTGTCTCCCTCTCTCTGTGTGTCTCTCTCTCTGTCTCTCTCTCTCTCTCTGTCTCTCTCTCTGTGTGTGTCTCTCTCTGTCTCTTTCTCTCTCTCTGTGTCTCTTTCTCTCTCTCTCTGTCTCTCTCTCTCTTTCTCTCTCTGTCTCTCTCCCTCTGTCTCTGTCTCTTTCTCTCTCTCTGTCTCTCTCTCTCTCTGTCTCTCTCTCTTTCTCTCTCTGTCTCTCTCCCTCTGTCTCTGTCTCTTTCTCTCTCTCTCTCACTCTCTCTCTCTGTCACTCTCTCTCTGTCTCTCTTCCTCTGTCTCTGTCTCTTTCTCTCTCTCAGTCTCTCTCTCTGTCTCTCTCTCTCTTTCTCTGTCTCTCTCCCTCTGTCTCTTTCTCTCTCTCTCTCTCTCTCTCTCTGTCTCTGTCTATCTCTCACTCTCTCTCTGTGTCTCTGTCTCTCTCTGTCTCTCTCTCTCTCTCTCGCTATTTTTCCCTTCTGTCTTTCCTGTGTTCATTCTCTTGTTGATGTTGATGCTGATGTTGATGTTGATGATGGTGGTGACTGTGGTGTTTGTATTGATAGTGATGTGGATGTCAGTGTTGATGTTAATGGTGATGTTGGTGTTGTTATTGATGGTGATGTGGATGTCAGTTGATGTTAATGGTGATGTTGCTGTTGTTATTGATGGTGATGTGGATGTCAGTGTTGATGTTAATGGTGATGTTGGTGTTGTTATTGATGGTGATGTGGATGTCAGTTGATGTTAATGGTGATGTTGCTGTTGTTATTGATGGTGATGTGGATGTCAGTGTTGATGTTAATGGTGATGTTGGTGTTGTTATTGATGGTGATGTGGATGTCAGTGCTGACGTT
>JAPXFY010001865.1:15000-20000 GCA_030674185.1 Monoplex corrugatus | reverse complement strand
TGCAGAGGGGGTTGAGTGAGGTCAGGGTTTTATGCAGAGGAGAAAAGGTGAGTTTTGAGAGCGGACTTGAAGGAGACAAAAGTAGGTTGCTGACGGACTGAGAGAGGAAGTTTGTTCCAGGAGAGTGGACCAGAAACAGAGAAGGCTCGTGGACCATAGGTATTGAGCTTAGTGCGTGGAAAGCGAAAAGTCAGAGGATCGGAGGCAGAGCGGAGGGTACGTGAGGGAAGATAGATCTCAAGTAGGCTTGACAGGTAATCGGGGGCTGCGTTATTGAGGCTTTTGTAGCACATGGTGTCTAGTTTGTACTGTATGCGCTTTGATACAGGGAGCCAGTGAAGTTGTGCCAGGAGAGGAGATATGTGGTCAGCTTTTTTCTTTTTGAGTACAAGGCGTGCAGCATTGTTTTAAATGCGCTGTAGGATGTGAATGGTGGAGGCAGGAAGACCAGACAGGGTCAGGTACCCATTCTCAGCTGGGTGGAGGAACTGGTAGGCACAAACACCAAACTTTGTTTTCTTCTTTCAGAATGGAACTTGTGCATTGTGGTTGGAAGTCAGAGTCTAGACCACTGTGCCAAGCAGTGCAGGAGATGGAGAGGAAGAACAGTCAAACCCCAACAGAAGGCAGAAGCAGCAGGAAGAGCGTTCCCGCTGGGTGTGATGCAGAAAGAACAAACGTGAACCTCATAAAGTTTACAGTTTCTCTATATCCTGCAGGTGTCCCATGGCCAAACAGTTCAGACATAAAGGTCACTTGGTCTTGAGACCACTGACCATTTGGAAGGTGCGGGTTGGAAGACAGATGGGGGAAAAGTGTTAGCAATAAAGCCAGCCCGTCTTGCATGAACGTGTTCGAACCTAGATAGATAGAAGTGACGGCAGAAGGGTATCCAGGAGTCATGACCTGGATGTGGCCCGGCCCCCTTAGAGTGTCAGGAGTTAAGGGCCTAAACTCTTGCTTGACGGGGGTTTCTCCTCTGAGGACCTTCTGCTGTCTGGCTGTCCCAAGAGTTTTTTGCTACCTCTTCTCCTTAATTTAACTTTTTCACATTAACGCTAGCCCGATAGCGTTCTCGCGGAGAACCGCAGGCGCCGGAACGCTAGGGGTATGGCGTTCAGCAAGCTCGCCGCTGACAACGTAACGCTAGGATTCTACCGTCTTGCGTTAGAAAATTCCTACGTGAAGCCAGTTACTGTACGGTCTAAGGGAAAAAAAAACTCTATTATAGTATCAAGTAACCATTTCTAAATACTGTGAGAGTGATTTTCCCGAGTAAAAAGTCTATTTGAAGAATTTTTCGGAAGCGAGATCAGCATCACCCGAACCGCGTGCTTCACTGAAACAAAGGCAAAATGGAGCGCCCTGCGAATGCGCGATGTCGCTGTTCACTCAGGATTGTGGAATTTGTGTGTGTGTGTGTACTTTTCTGAGTTTCTGATCAGATGATACAAGTCATGGAGAATTGGTGTATCTCTTTTTTCTGTTTTGTTTACATCTGCTGAATGGATGAAATGCTTGTCTGAAATGCTCCTCAACCATGATATTTCATTGCACAAATAACATCAAAGCATGTCTGAACAAACCTTATACTGTAGATATCCTAACAGAGGATTAAATTACCTTTCTAACCATACCCTACATGTTGATGTTAGTCATTTGGGGCGCCTGTGAAAATCAATTCAAAATGGCCTAAAAATGCACGTTTCCAGGGAAAGTAGTCAGTGGCAGCTGGCACGTCTGCAGGGAAGTAGGTCAAATACGAGTAGCCAGCTGACGATGCCAAAGTGTTAAAGCGCTGTTTACATCACAAGCCTAACGAGGGCTGATGTCAGAGGAACCAGGCCTGCCGGCGCTTTCCAACAAATCATGGCACCATGCCATGTATGCAAAAGTCTACACAGTCATCTACATCAGACAGAAGGTTGAAGTCAGAGGTACCAGGCCTGTAGATGTCTTCTAACAAACCATGATACCATGCAGTATAATACAAATGTCTACACAGTCATCTACATCAGACAGAAGGTTGAAGTCAGAGGTACCAGGCCTGTAGATGTCTTCTAACAAACCATGGTACCATGCAGTATAATACAAATGTCTACACAGTCATCTACATCAGACAGAAGGTTGAAGTCAGAGGTACCAGGCCTACAGGTGCCTTCTAACAAACCATGGTACCATGCAATATAACAGGGCTGAAGTCAGAAGTACCAGGCCTACAGGTGCCTTCTAACAAACCATGGTACCATACAATATAACAGGGCTGAAGTCAGAGGTACCAGGCCTACAGGTGCCTTCTAACAAACCATGGTACCATGCAATATAACAGGGCTGAAGTCAGAAGTACCAGGCCTACAGACGCCTTCTAACAAACCATGGTACCATGCAATATAACAGGGCTGAAGTCAGAGGTACCAGGCCGACAGGTGCCTTCTAACAAACCATGGTACCATACAATATAACAGGGTTGAAGTCAGAGGTACCAGGCCTACAGGTGCCTTCTAACAAACCATGGTACCATACAATATAACAGGGTTGAAGTCAGAGGTACCAGGCCTACAGGTGCCTTCTAACAAACCATGGTACCATACAATATAACAGGGTTGAAGTCAGAGGTACCAGGCCTACAGGTGCCTTCTAACAAACCATGGTACCATACAATATAACAGGGCTGAAGTCAGAGGTACCAGGCCTACAGGTGCCTTCTAACAAACCATGGTACCATACAATATAACAGGGCTGAAGTCAGAGGTACCAGGCCTACAGGTGCCTTCTAACAAACCATGGTACCATACAATTAACAGGGTTGAAGTCAGAGGTACCAGGCCTACAGGCGTCTTCTAACAAACCATGGTACCATACAATATAACAGGGTTGAAGTCAGAGGTACCAGGCCTACAGATGTCTTCTAACAAACCATGGTACCATACAATATAACAGGGTTGAAACCAGAGGTACCAGGCCTGCAGGCGTCTTCTAACAAACCATGGTACCATACAATATAACGGTTGAAGTCACAGGTACCAGGCCTGCAGACGCCTTCTAACAAACCATGGTACCATGCAATATATCACAAATGTCTACACTGACATCTACATCAGACAGCATTGACATTCAGTGTGGATCAGTACAGGTTCCTGTACCTCAAGATGGCATTCAGTATCGACTGGACACAAATGGCCACATTCATAGCCAGATGTAGCCTGACCATGCAGAAAAGAAGAATGTGATGTCTTAAGTTCAATCCCGGCCCACAAGACAAACACTGACCTTTGACTCACGTCCTAACGCTCCAATCAGTGTCAGCTTAGTGTTTAGTTGGTGCTGGTCCTCTCCCATACCTCCGCCACCACCTGCCCGTTTCAAGAAGTGGCAAGCGCATAAGGTATTGCATCAGATTTAGCTGGAGCTCATATGGAACTGTCCAGGTGCCGTGAATGTCCCTTGAGCAATTTCTGATCTCCAAATTAGTTCTACTGAGTTTTTTCAAAATGTGCCACATGATTTACAGATCACCATGATTTCCCTGTGCTATAAACTCTATAGCTGTTGTTGTGACTGGTTCAAACACTGTGAATTCCTTGTGCTATAAACTCTATAGCTGTTGTTGTGACTGGTTCACTGTGAATTCCTTGTGCTATAAACTCTATAGCTGTTGTTGTGACTGGTTCAAACACTGTGAATTCCTTGTGCTATAAACTCTATAGCTGTTGTTGTGACTGGTTCACTGTGAATTCCTTGTGCTATAAACTCTATAGCTGTTGTTGTGACTGGTTCACTGTGAATTCCTTGTGCTATAAACTCTATAGCTGTTGTTGTGACTGGTTCAAACACTGTGAATTCCTTGTGCTATAAACTCTATAGCTGTTGTTGTGACTGGTTCAAACACTGTGAATTCCTTGTGCTAAAACTCTATAGCTGTTGTTGTGACTGGTTCACTGTGAATTCCTTGTGCTATAAACTCTATAGCTGTTGTTGTGACTGGTTCAAACACTCTGAATTCCTTGTGCTATAAACTCTATAGTTGTTGTTGTGACTGGTTGACTGTGAATTCCTTGTGCTATAAACTCTATAGCTGTTGTTGTGACTGGTTCACACTGAATTCCTTGTGCTATAAACTCTATAGCTGTTGTTGTGACTGGTTCAAACACTGTGAATTCCTTGTGCTATACACTCTATAGCTGTTGTTGTGACTGGTTCAAACACTAAGAATTCCTTGTGCTATAAACTCTATAGCTGTTGTTGTGACTGGTTCAAACACTGTGAATTCCTTATGCTATAAACTCTATAGCTGTTGTTGTGATTGCTTCAAACACTGTGTATTCCTTGTGGTATAAACTCTATAGCTGTTGTTGTGACTGGTTCAAACACTGACAGTGATGTCCACTTTCATTTACAGGTGCTCGAAAGGCATGACGGGAGACTGACCCAGTACGTACTAAACAACACTTGACCTGCACACGCTGCCAGCCTGGACTAAGTCCACAATCTGTCAAGTATGAAACAGTTAACAGCTTTATGAGTCAGAGTTTTCTGCCCAGACAATGTCTACTACAAGTCTTGTAGTCTACTAAGAGTAAGCTGGTCACTGACTGGGGCTGATCATGTCCCTGTTTTTCCTTACTCATTCATATAGTTTTAGGTAATGTTGTTACATCATTATGTTTTGATTTTGTTGTTGCTGCAAAGCTCTCTCTCTCCACTCTCTCCCCCTCTCCCCCTCTCTCTTTCTCTCTTGTTAACTTCTTGTTAACTTGTTAACTCTCTGTCTCTGTCTCCTTCTATCTGTCTGTCTGTCTGTCTGTCTGTCTCGCTCTCTTTCTTTTTCTGTAATTGTGAATGTCTATGTGTGTGTGTGATTTTAAATGTGTGTGTGTGTGAGTGTGTGTGAGTGTGTGTGGTGTGTGTGTGTGTGTGTATGAGTGTGTGTGTATGTGTGTGTGTATGTGTGTGTGTGTGTGTGTGTGTGTGTGTATGAGTGTGTCTGTCTGTATGTCAGT
>JAPXFY010001865.1:5000-7500 GCA_030674185.1 Monoplex corrugatus | reverse complement strand
AGATCTGAGGAGGAAGCTTATCCTTAGAGGAGCCATGTGCCACATATCGTTCCAGCTGAGACTTCTTTGGAGTGCACTGTCCCATGTTGTCCATTGCCCCTGTTGACCTTGCTGGTCTGCCTTCTGCACTCTTTTGACATCTTCTTCTTTCTTCAACTCCTGTATGATCATGTCTCTTTTTTCCTTCCTTTTGGCTTTGGACCACCACTGCATTTTTGTTGCGTGTGTCCAATTATTTCTTTGATGCTGAGGTTTCTCTTGGCATTGTTTACAGCCTCTTGGACTTTCCATTTTTTGCCAGTTCTCAGCTTTGGCTGAACTGATCTCACGATATTGTCTTCCGATTCCTCCAGCATGCTCAACAGTCTTGCTTTTCCAACTTTGTATTCCTCCACTATGGATTTGAGAGGTAGCTTCAGCATTGCTTGACGACAGTAGAATGCAACATCAGTGAGACCAGGTGGGACACCGAGCCATTTTCTTGTGTATTTATTGATTTTGGCTTCCATTGCTTCCACTGTGCTGGTGCAATTGTCATAGATTAGCAGTGGCCACAGCAGCTTTGGTATCAGCATGAACTGTAGACACCAGACTTTGTATTTGCCTGGCAGTCCGCAGTTATCTATTTTCTTCAGGCCTTCTTCTGCTGTTTGCTTGGTTTCACATCCCCTTTGTGTGTCTTTCAGGGAGTCATCATACCATCTTCCGAGACTTTTTACTGGCTCTTCTGTGATAGTGGGGATGGCTTGGTTGGCTACCATGAATTTGACTGAATCTGCCACTTTTCCTTTTCGCAGTGAGAGACTTCGGGATTTCTTTGGTTTGAACCTCATTCTTGAAGAGGCCACCAGCTCATCCAGCTGCTTTAAGATTTGGTGTGTCTCTTCCTCATCCGTGGACAAGACTGTTGTGTCATCCATGAAAGCTTTCAGAGGAGGCATCTGGTATCCATCTCCCAGATTCACTGGACCTGAACTCTTCATTGCAGCTTTCAAGATGACTTCCATTGCCAACACGAACAGTATGGGAGAGATTGCACAGCCCATTGCAATGCCCACCTCTAGGTCTATCCAGTCCGTGGTGTATTCTTTGGTAGAGAACCGCATTGAGAACCCTTGGAAATACTTCCTCAGCATTGTTCGGATGTTTTCTGGGATGTGATACATTTCAAGAGCCAGCTGGATCATATCGTGTGGAACTGATCCATATGCATTCGCCAGATCAAGCCAAACTACGTCAATGTCTCTCTTCTCTGTTCTTGCTTTTTGGATGGCATCCCAAATCAACGTGGCATGTTCCAAGCATCCAGGCATTCCTGGTATGCCTCCCTTTTGGACTGACATATCCAGATACTTGTTTTCAGTCAGGTATTTTGTCAATCTTGCTGCCATAACAGAGAAGAAGATTTTCCCCTCGACATTCAGAAGTGATATTGACCTGAACTGGTTGATGCTGCTGGAGTTCTGCTCCTTCGGAATGTACACTCCTTCAGCTCTCATCCATTGGTCGCTGATCTTCTGGTTTCTCTATGCTGATCAAATCATCTTGTGGAGCCACTCGAGCACTTCTGGGCATTTCTTGTAGAGCAGGTATGGTATTCCGTTTGGTCCAGGTGCTGACTTGGCTCTGGCTTTCTTTACTACGTTCTTCACTTCTTCCAGTGTTGGTGGTTTGTTATTGAATTTTCCTTCTGGCGCTGCAGGCCAAACCAGATTCTGGATTTCAAGTGGTGCCTCGCGCTGAGAATCGGAATATGTTTCCCTGAGATGCTGCTCTAGGGTTTCCTTGCCCACTGTGAGAGTCCCTGATTTGGGTTGTTCAAACAGCTTTCTTTCAAAGTCAAAGGGATCTTTGAAGAAACGATCTTGAGTCTTCTTCTTTTTGCTCTTTCTTCGCCTTGCTGATTCCACTTTGCTGAGAGCATTATGTTTGGTTTTCAGATCTTTCCAGAGTTCCAGGAGCCCTTGCTTTTCGAATTCTGAGGCAGTTTTCATTCGCTTTTTAAGCTTCCTTTTCTCCCCCCGTATGCTCTCCATCTGTTGCTGTCTTCTGGATTTCTGGGGAGGCGTTTTTGTCTTTGGCTGCTTCACTCCATAAGTGTCCCTGCAGATAGAGTATATGATGTCTCCGTATGTGTCAAATTTGTATTCCAGCGTACTGTTCCCTATTAGCGCATTCAGCTTAAGGACAAGTTCCTCATCTAATTTCTCCCATTCTTCATTTGCACCGGCAGGCGGCAAATTGAGTTTTTCACGTTTGGCGTTAAGAGCTTGTGCAAAATCCGCATCAGAACCATCAGCGTGGATGTCCTTGGCACTATGGTTTAAATCCTGGCTTGGTCATCCAACGTCTCACCTGCTATCGCAGTGCGCTGCTGCTGGTTCGTATGAGTCTCGGAAGACTATGGAGTTGCACTCTGGGTGTTTATTCTGGTGCAGCGTCGGGTGTGGCTGGCCAGTCCGACGCGGGAATGACAGTCCCTGTGGCAGAGGGCACAGAT
>JAPXFY010001864.1:27500-30000 GCA_030674185.1 Monoplex corrugatus | reverse complement strand
TCCGCACATCTCACCTCCCTAAAGCCAAAAATGCACTTAACACACGTACCCAGTTATCAATCCTAAGAGAAAGTACGGAAGAGATATTAGCTTGCACTACACCCATGCAATTATTCAAGGTCTCAGAGTCTCATAGCGATTATCTTTTTTGCTGCATGCAGTTTTGCCTGATGTATTGGTTTGAGTACTGAAATTTCTCTCTTGAAAATAGTCAATGATCTCTTTGCTGCCTTTGATGACGGTCACATTTCGTCACTGTCTCCTGGATCTGTCGGCCGTTTTTGATAATTCTGATCATTCTACTCGCGTGCCTAGTCTTTTCCAAACACTTGGTATTTGTGATAATGCACATTAATGGTTTCTGTCATATCTCTCTGGTCGGTCACAAAACTTCTTCTCCAGCTGCATTGCAGTGTGGAATCCCTCAGGGATCCGTGTTGGGTCCCATTCTTTTTTTGTTTTCTGTTCTTACCCAATCTCTGACATTATTGCCAATTGTAACCTTTCTCGCCGCTCCTTTTCTGATGACAATCAGCACACTTTTCTCAGCTGCTTTCCATTACCTATCACTCATGACCTTTATCTTAAAAATACTTGTACCACATTTTGTTCACTGCATGGTTGTATGTCATGATGTATTATCATCTGTTGGAGCTTTTGAAGAAACAAAAGACGCACACACACACACACACACACACACACACACACACACACACACACACACACACACACACACACACACACACACACACACACACACACACACACACACAAACACAAACATATTCAGAAACTCAAATTCAGTAAAAGAAACAAACGTGTTGATCAGTTTAAAAGAAACAAACCTGATAACCCCCTCCTTAACCCCCGCAATGTTATTGGTTGAAACATTATTCAGCCGACGAGAGAAAAGTTATTGTTTCAATCTGTCAAATATAGCTTCGAGAGAAGCTGCTTCCACATCATTTCATCCCAAACATTTTCCTTTAAATTAGAATACTTTTTTGGTTTGTTTGTTTGTTTGGTAAGATTTTCTTAATAGGGCACTTTATCTCTGACATGTCATTTAGTCTTTTTTTTATTTAGAATTTTCAGTTTTCTGTTTGTAAAAAGGCTGTTTGTTCCTTAGGTCAAAGGTTGTATTGTTGTTAATAGTATATCCACACTGTAGTGAACTAAAGCTTTATATTGTTGAGAACTATATCTCCATATTATTGTGAATTGTGTCTATAGTAGTAAGAAAATCTGGAAAGCCGGGCAGCAAAGGTTCTCAGAGGAGAAACCCCCTTCAAGCAAGTGTTTTGGCCCTTAACTCCTGACACTCTAAGGGGGTCAAGCCACATCCAGGTTATGACTCGAGTTTCCTGTGCCCTGCTTTTCATTTCAATTTTATGTTTCCTGGTATCCACTTTTCCAATGTTGTATGTTTCATGGATTCCATTTTTCCAATGATATATGATTCCTGGTTTCAACTTTTCCAATATTGTTTGATTTTTGGATTCTACTTTTCCAGTGTTGTATGTTTGCTGATATCCACTTTTCCAATGTTGTATGTTTTCTGATATCCACTTTACCAATGTTGTATGTTTCCTGGTATCCACTTCTCCAATGTTGTAAGTTTCCTAATATCGACTTTTCCAAAGTTGTATATTTCCTGGATTCCACTTTTCCAATGTTGTATGTTTCCTGGGTTACACTTTCGCAGTGTTTGTGTTTTCTGGTTCATGTTTTATCAGATTTTATGTTTTGGGGTCTAATGTTTGAAGGTTCTTAATTTTCTGGGTAGAACAGTTGCTTATGCCTCCCTGCTTACCGGGATAGGTTACCTAAAATCATGTTTCTGTGTCCCAGGGTCCAGACTTCATAAGTACCAATATTTCGTAGACTCTTATTTCCCTAAAGTTATCCGTTTCCTGAGTACATTTTTTTCCTCAAGGCTTTGTCTCCTAGTTTCTACGATTCCACGATTTTTAAAAAAAAATCTGAAACACAAATTTCAAAGGAGATGGGGTGAGGGTGTACATGTCTAGTTTTTCATATTCATAGACAGACATTCTTTGCATCAGCAAATTCCATTATCATTTGTTGAAATGGAAAAGAGGGTGAAATCCTCAGGCTGGGAGTGTCAGCTTGGAAGAGATTTCTGTCCTAAGATTTATGAACAAGATATGAGTTATGGTTCATTGACCGGCAAAGGGACTCCCACTATCGCTCTCCTAGCCAAATTTTTCAACCCCCCTTCTTTCGATGTTTTGTCACCGAACGATGTTTCATATCAACTGGATGTGTGTGTGTGTGTATGTGTGTGTGTGTGTGTGTGTGTGTGTGTGTGTGTGTGTGTGTGAATGTGTTTTGTGTGTGTGTGTGTGAATGTGTGTGCGTGTGTGTGTGTGTGTGTGAATGTGTGTGCGTGTGTGTGTGTGTGTGTGTAAGTGTGTGTGTGTGAATGTGTGTGTGTGTGTGTGAATGTGTGTGAGTGTCTTTGTGTGTGTGTGTGAAT